>JAGKQL010000956.1:3987-14621 GCA_018398635.1 Cyprinodon brontotheroides
ACTTCAGGCAACTACGACTCACCCAAAGATAACTTCTTTCCTGCTAAGACCGGAGAAATCCCAGAAAGCTTGCCCGTGCACTCATATCACAGGACCTCATCAAATTGGTCCAGCGGGATCCCCTCTCCTCAAAGATACCCATACCTTTGGTCCGAATTATGCTCAGAACCCAGTACTGTGAGACCCCAACTCTGCTCTAAAACCTCTTCAGGCAACAATGAGTCACCCAAAGATAGTTTCTTTCATGCTAAGACCGGAGAAATGTCATCAGTAAGGGTCTCTGACCAGAAACAAGGATCGCCAACCAGTTCCAGATGTATGGTAATAAACAACCAATGCGATTCTAAGGAGCCGCTCTTAAAAGAATATGAAAAAACCAGAATGTCACATCAAGATATGAAAACCTTAACAAGCTTTGATGATCCCTCACAGGTAGTTAAAGTTAAAACCCAAAATAATTTTTGGAAGAGAATAAGGACATTTTTCTCCAACCTGAACTGTTGTGGCCTTCGTTCCCCAAAAAGAAACCTTACTGAAAATTAAAAGGAGTTAATGGATTAACTTAAATCCATAACCCCTCTCTTCTTTCTTCTCTCTTCCTTTCCTTCACCTTCTAATCCCTTCCTTGCTTCATCCCTTCCTCTCTTCATCCCTTCATCTTTTACCCCTTCACCCCTAATCCCTTCCTCCCTCATCTCTTACTCCCTTCACCCCCCATTCCTCCTTCCCTTCATCTTATTATCCCTTTATCTCTTTCTACCTTTATCCCCTAAAACCTTTAAACTCATTAAGTTTTGCCCTATCTTTGTCCATGTGTGGGTTTTCCCTGGGTACCCCAGTTTTCTCCCACCTAAAAAAAAAAAAAAACATAGAAAATCAAAATAATTTAAATCAAAAATGTTACTGAATATGTGTTTCCGCTTTTCTAGTCTGTATGAAAGATACTGAGAAACAAACAAACAAACTAATTTAGTATCGCTAAGTATCTAGCATAAATAAAGTCGTTTTTTGTTTAAGTTTTGTGCATCTATTCTAAAATATTAAGATGGATGATGAGATAATAATTAGTGTATTAAGTTTGGCCCTATCCTTGTCCATGTGTGGGTTTTCCCTGGGTACTCCAGTTTTCTCCCACCTAAAAAAAAAAAACATAGAAAATCAAAATAATTTAAATCAAAAATTTTACTGAACATGTGTTCCCTCTTTTCTAGTCTGTTTGAAAGATACTGAGAAACAAACAAACAAACAAAAGCAACTTCATTTATGCTAAATTTAACAGCGATACTAAATTAGTTGAAGTTTTGTGCATCTACTCTAAAATATTAAGATGGATGATGGGATAATAATTAGTGTAACAATGATGCCAGTATCAGGCGAGGCCCCGATCCAGCACTAAAATGGTGGTATGAGGGCGCCATGGAGACACTCCAAGATTGTTTTAAATGCTCTGACTGGAACATCTTCAAGGCTGCAGCAACATATGACAACTATTAAATATTGATGAGTTTACTATGACTGTGTCAGCCTACATCAACAAATGCATTGAGGACGTCAGCATCAAAAAGAACATCATCACCCGGGCCAACCAACCACCCTGGACAAATGGAGAGGTTTGGAAATCGCTAAAAGCACGGAACTCAGCTTTCAAGTCTGGTGATAAATAGGCACTGAGAACAGCGCATGCCAACTTAAACCGTGCCATCAGATCAGAGAAGAACCACGGCCAGAAGATCCAGGATCTTTTCCACGATGACAGCAACAGCAAGAGGATGTGGAAAGGCATTCGGACGAACTGAACAAGGAAGGTTTGAGGCACTAAACAGCCTCCAGCAGAGAAAGCTGTTCCACACCAGGGGGAGGAGGCACTAAACCTGGACGAAGCTGAAGTTAGAAAAACTCTGAGGAGAGTCAACCCAAGGAAGGCCCCAGGGCCTCATAACATACCTGGGGGAGTGTATAAGGAGTGTGCAGATCAGCTGGCTGGTGTCCTCACCAACATTTTTAACACCTTGCTGGATCAATCCATAGTGCCAGCATGCTTCAAGTCTGCCACCATTATTCCAGTCCCAAAGAAGCCTCAGGTCACCTCACTCAATGATTACCGGCCTGTCGCACTGACTCCAATCATGATGAAGTGCTTCTAAAGGCTGGTAAAAGAACACATCGTCTCCAGTCTGCCGCCAACATTCCACCCGTTCCAGTTCGCCTACCCATGGAACCGCTCCACTGAGGACGCCATCTCTGCTGCTCTCCACCTGAGCCTGGCACACCTGGAGGAGAAGGACACTCACGCGCGGATGCTGTTCCTGGACTTCAGTTCTGCTTTCAACTAGGGCTGCAACAACGAATCGATTAAATCAATAAAAATCGACTTTTAAAAGCGTTGGCAACGAATTTTATCTTCGATTAGTTGTGTCGCGCGATTAATGCGTCATCCGCCGCCGTCGTCATCACTGCCACTTGACTGAAATAGGGGGAAAAAAATAATACGGCAGAGCGAGCCAGCGCCACAGGTGAGCAAAGGCTGTATTCAAAAGGCAATAACGTCAACTGTTCTAATGACCGATACCGCAAACACAGTTCGAGCAAAGTCCTCTAAAGTTTGGGGCTTTGTAAAGCGAAAAAAGTCGTAACATGCAACTTTTGCAAAAACGAATTAACATGGCACGGAAGCACCACTGTTATGATGAAGCACCTGAAAAGAAAACACGTTGGAGCCTTCGATGGCAGTGAAGAGAGCTCATCAGCAGGGTGAGCAACCATGTTTGTTTCGTTTTAAAGTGGGGAAACGTACCGTTAGTTTCTCAGGTAGCTCGTCTGATGCTTTCCTTACCTTGTTAGTAGGTTACAGACAGTGATAAGGTTGGCTACTTATTTTACTTTTAATTTCATTTGAATTAGCTTAAGCAGCGTTTATATTTACTTTATAAATAAATTAACTTCAAATTATGAGGGCAAGGATTTTAAAGTTTAAATCTTCTGGCAAAGATAAAGCAAAGAATATCCTGTATTTTATAGAAGTGAAGCAGAATAAAATCCAGCCAGATCGGCTTCAGTATAACTTGTTGTGGATAAATAATGGGTAATATGGACATTAATATTGTGTCATGGAACATCAATGGCTGTGCCACACCTATTAAAAGGAAAAAAGTACTTAGCTATCTTAAGTCTCATAACACTGATGTTGCATTTATTCAAGAAACACACTTTAGAAATGAAAACGAAGCTTTGACTTAAAAAGAGATTGGGCTGGTAAAGTGTTTCATAATTCAGTGTCAAGTAATAGCCGCGGTGTTGTGATACTTATTAATAAAAAACGTAATTTTATTTTTTTACAGCAGTTAACGGATGAAGATGGCCGATGGTTATGTCTTCAGGCACTTGTTAATGGAGTTAAGGTTGTTTTGTGTAATGTTTATGCCCCGAACAGGGATGATCCTAATTTTATGGATGAGGTTAATAAGATGTTGGGAAGCATAGAGGGATATGTTTTATTAGGTGGAGACTTTAATATTGTGTCAGATGAATATATTGATAGGAGTACAATCAATGTAACCTCAAAAACGAAAAGAGGATTAGCATTAAACTCCCTTAAAGAGGATATTGGTTTGGTAGATATTTGGAGACTTGTAATTACGTCATGCCCATGCCCTATAAACAGTTTTGAAAACTTCGGTTTTCATTCTTTTCCTGCTTTGTGTGTCAACTTTCACGGTTGCTAAGCAACAGAGCATACAGCGGTAAAACCCGCTGAAGGGTAGACCTGTTCGAATTCACAGCCAAAACACTTCTGGCTTCAAAGGATCCAGTCTAGGTAGACCGCGTCCTTGGAGGATGCAGCCCAGGATTTCGAACAGAGTCTTAGATAGGAGCGCATTGACATGCTAACCTTTTTGCATTGCCATGTTTGGATATATTTATCCTCTTGTTTGAACCCCTTGAACCCGACCCCACCCATTTGATGGGTGGGGTCGGTCCCCACCTATAATTTGTACATTTGTGTTCGGTTCATTTACTTTAGCCAGCAACAGTAACCCCAGGACGCGTCCGGCTGTGTGTGTTCGTGTTCTGAGAGTTTTCAGTTAGCGTTTCTGTCTCGCTATTCCGCTGCTCCTGAGTCCCGCCTACTGATATGACATCATTGGATCCTATGTCCATTGCTCCATGGCTGTCACTTTAGGATAGAACATGATTGGCGGTCGCTATTCACTAGCTACGTGATTGGAGGAGAGACGACACACAGTAGCACTCATTAATATTAAACAGCAGCTACTTCAGGTTTTATTTCGAATAGAAAAATAGTAGACGGGTTGGTTAAAAAAAAGATGCCACGAAAAAAGTCGTCAGACATACGGAGTTTTTTCAACAAAAAAAAGCAACGGAGTGTAAGTAGCATAAGTTTGACCAAAGCAGGTGTTAAAATAGTGTGTTCCTTACTAGTTTAAAAAAGCAAAACATCCCAGTTTTTTTTCCTGTTTTTATTTGTTATTGATGTTGCTGATAATTCTGAGCCATTACAAAAAAGCCACTTAAAGGAACCAGTCTATCGTACATTCCTGCTTCAGAACAGCAGGTTGAGCCAAACACACTCTAAGGCTCTGTTCGAAAACCTGGGCTGCATCCTCCAAGGACGCGGTCTACCTAGACTGGATCCTTGAAGTCCGTGAAAATAAGGAGACCGGAAGTGTTTTGGCTGTGAATTCTTCAGGTCTACCCTTTAGCGGGTTTTACCGCCGTATGCTTTGTTGCTTAGCAACTGTTAAGGAAGAAATTATTCTAAAATAGTTAACTTTGGAAAAAGGTTGGTTTTCTCTCTTCCTTTCCCAGATCCACTCGGCGAGCTGCGTGTGGCCACAAGGAAAACCAGCATTGCGTGTTGACGTCACAGAATTACAGAGTTTAATCCAATATAAGACAATGCATAAACTTAGAAATAAGACAATGCACAAACCTACACCAGAAACTGCAGAACAACAGAGACATACATTCAATTACCTGACATAAATAGAGAGAAGGAAAGAAAGCAAAGACGTACAAAGACATCTTTGGAGAGTTGCAAGAGCAAATCTGATTTGTTACTTCTATGTAGAAAGCTTTATCCTCTTGTATTTAATTTATTCAAATAAGGCTGGCTTTTGCTCCTCCAACCAGGAGCTATCTCTGACACTCAGAAAAACTTAGAGCTTCCCCTAATTTACGGCAAACATCTGGGGTCATTTGCTTCTTTGTTTTAACAAGAAAAGGCGGAAAGCTTGTCTTGGCATCTAGAATTCTTAGGGTCATCTGGCTAAGATAAGCTTTCACAGACAGCTTGTGGAATGCGGGGGCCTCACCATAAATTCTCATGAACAAACTTAAATTCAGTAATCTGGTTCAAGGAAAGGTTATCTTCACAAACTTGTTCAAAATTAAGAAATATGTTCAAAATGAGAGTGCTCAACATACCTTTTACACATGCCATAAGATTAACTGTATTAAAAGCTAAAAATAATCATTTTTCTTTAACACAACACCGTGAATGTTGACACACAAAGCAGGAAAAGAATGAAAACCGAAGTTTTCAAAACTGTTAAAAAAATAATTTTTTTATTGTAAAGTACACAAAGCCTACACTCACAAGAATCCAGAGTGGAATAAAGGTTCCAACCACCGGGAGCAGGAACAAATAAAATCAAATGTAATGATAGAAACCTTAGTCAGTTAAATAACATGCTGCTGTCATTTTGCACATAAATTTGCCCATTGTGGGACAATAAAGAGATTTTCTATTCTATAAAAGGGGTAGAAAGATATAAGTAAATCTAAACAATGTATGTATAAAAATATATCTGCAAAATCTCTAATATTCAACAACAAAAAAAACTTAACTAAGCATATTTTGCAAAAGAGCAATAAAAAAAATTAAACTCCAATCAGATTTATAGTCCCCACCCTGCAGATATATTAGAATCTGTCCTTAAATTACAGCCAAACCCATTTACACAGTAACAGATAAAACCTTTAGATAAATCAAACAATACAATAACCATTAAAACAACTATTTTCATTCATTTCAGACAGAACTATTCACAGACTTGTATTATATTAAACTGAACTTCCAATTTTCACCACTGTTCTGCGCCAAGTAACCTTTACTCTGATCATGGAGCAGCCGGCTTCATGGAGCACTGTTCAACGCCAAGTAACCTTGATCATGGAGCAGCCGGCTTCATGGAGCACTGATCACAGTAACCTTTCCTTTGATCACAGCTTGCTTGGTCTCCCAATGAATCCTGGGATATCCAAGGATTCCGAGGATACATCGGACCCGTCCTTCAAATCGGGCAAAACGAAGGACACATTTTAAGGTTGCATAACGAGGACTCTTGGAATCTGACCAGACCTCGGCGCCGCGCTATGACGTAATCGTACTTCGAATCTGGCCTTCTAAGGACGCGTCCTAGGTTTTCGAACAGAGCATAAATGTTCAAGCTCCGCTCCGGTCCAGCCAGGTCAAGATCCGCCATTGCAATCTCACCAAACAGGAAAAAGAATGGCGATAAGATCCGGTTTGTCAAATTAAATTATAGTACCAACAGATCGGTAATAACTACAAATTAGAGCATCATTCTTATATATTTAAAAAAACGAACACCATTTTTTTTTTAAATATTGGATGCAAACTATTGGTACTTCAACAGACCAGGAAGCAGATTTCTCATCTCCATCAGAAACCGCACACCTACTGGATGCTGATGGGGATTTTTTAAATCTGTCATATTAAATTAAGCGTTAATTTCTGCATGTTTTGCTCCAATGATTTGAATGATAATATCTGGCATGCTCTCCTTGAGCTCCGAGGATAATCCATAGCGCAGCAATACAGGAGGAACAGCGGCGGCTGTATGCTTTGCTTTGCGTAGGAAGTCTGGAGCGCTGTGGGGTGGAGCGGAGACAGAAGATGTGTGGTTTCAGGGTAACAGGAGAATAGGGCTGGGCGATAATTCAATAACGATATATATCGACCGATAGACGTGTGGCGCAATAGAAAAAAAGAGAGTCGATAAAAGTGCTAGCCTAGCATGTAGGTTTATGCTAGTCACTACTTCCTCCCAACCAACAATCGCGGACCCAGGCACGCCGTCACAAAGCACCGCCCTCTCAAACCACAACACAGAGCACATGAAGATGTCGCGCAGCAAGGAGGAGGCGTAGGAAATTTTTCCAAAGAAGGGTTTTGTAGTTCGAGCAGTTTGGCAGTATTTCAGTCATGGCAAGTCGGAAAAAAACAAACCACAGTCATCTGTAAAATGTGTCGGGGAACCAGAGAAAGTTAAGTATCATCTCAGCCGCTCACACCCGCAGGAGTAGGAGCTGTGTAATCCCCCGGCGGCTCTCCTCCGAGGAATCTTAGGAATATATATGTATATATATATATAGCAGCCATATAATATATATATATATATATATATATATATATATATATATATACATACTATATAACGATATAGCATATATATATATATATATATATATATATATATATATATATAGATATATATATATATATAGAGAGATATCTATATATATAGAGAGATATCTATATATATATATATATATATATATATATATATATATATATATATACAGGTGATATATATATATATATATATATATATAGATAGATAGATAGATAGATAGATAGATAGATAGATAGATAGATAGATAGATAGATAGATAGATAGATGATAGATAGATAGATAGATAGATAGATAGATAGATAGATAGATATACACTCACCGGCCACTTTATATAGGTACACCTGTCCAACTGCTTTCGTTAACACTTAATTTCTAAGCAGCCAATCACATGGCGGCAACTCAGTGCATTTAGGCATGTAGACATGGTCAAGACAATCTCCTGCAGTTCAAAACCGAGCATCAGTATGGGGAAGAAAGGTGATTTGAGTGACTTTGAAGAGTGACTTTGAAGCGTGGCATGATTGTTGGTGCCAGAAGGGCTGGTCTGAGTATTTCAGAAACTGCTGATCTACTGGGATTTTCACGCACAACCATCTCTAGGGTTTACAGAGAATGGTCCGAAAAAGAAAAAACATCCAGTGAGCGGCAGTTCTGTGGGCAGAAATGCCTTGTTGATGCCAGAGGTCAGAAGAGAATGGCCAGACTGGTTGGAGCTGATAGAAGGGCAACAGTGACTCAAATAACCACCCGTTACAACCAAGGTGGGCAGAAGAGCATCTCTGAACGCACAGTACGTCGAACTTTGAGGCAGATGGGCTACAGCAGCAGAAGACCGCACCGGGTGCCACTCCTTTCAGCTAAGAACAGGAAACTGAGGCTACAATTTGCACAAGCTCATCGAAATTGGACAATAGAAGATTGGAAAAACGTTGCCTGGTCTGATGAGTCTCGATTTCTGCTGCGACATTCCGGATGGTAGGGTCAGAATTTGGCAGCAAAGCTACAACATGAAAGCATGGATCCATCCTGCCTTGTATCAACGGTTCAGGCTGGTGGTGGGTGGTGTCATGGTGTGGGGAATATTTTCTTGGCACTCTTTGGGCCCCTTGGTACCAATTGAGCATCGTTGCAACGCCACAGCCTACCTGAGTATTGTTGCTGACCATGTCCATCCCTTTATGACCACAATGTACCCAACTTCTGATGGCTACTTTCAGCAGGATAATGCGCCATGTCATAAAGCTGGAATCATCTCAGACTGGTTTCTTGAACATGACAATGAGTTCACTGCACTCAAATGGCCTCCACAGTCACCAGATCTCAATCCAATAGAGCATCTTTGGGATGTGGTGGAACGGGAGATTCGCATCATGGATGTGCAGCCGACAAATCTGCGGCAACTGTGTGATGCCATCATGTCAATATGGACCAAACTCCCTGAGGAATGCTTCCAGCACCTTGTTGAATCTATGCCACGAAGAATTGAGGCAGTTCTGAAGGCAAAAGGGGTCCAACCCGTTACTAGCATGGGGTACCTAATAAAGTGGCCGGTGAGTGTATATATATATATATATATATATATATATATATATATATATATATATATATATATATATATATATATATATATATATATATATTTATGTTTTTTATTTATTTATTTTTTTTCAGTTCTGGGCAGTTTCCCACGTAGTTCTAACAATTGAGAGAAAAATGCTGAGGGGCCAGCAACTTCAAAGTAATAACTCAGGTTAAAGCAGGAAACTAAGCTGAACCATAACGAGGTGCCAGCAGCACCTCTAGAAGAATAGGGGTGAGAAAAAATACCCCATAGAAATGCTAGGCTAAAGGGTGAGTTGATTTTTGTTTGGGTTTTTGTTCTTGTTGAGTGGAGTTTACATGGTAGCCTAGTCCTACAATCTTTTAATTACCACAAGCTGTTGGTGTACTATTCCCTCCCAAATAGGGTATTCTATTTATTTATTTGTTATATTTATTTTGGTCACTTTTCTGGTCACTTTAGTTTATTCTTTGTCAGTATTTAATAACATAACTCAGGTCTCTTAAGTTATTTTTCTTTAAAACAATTCTGTTATGGTCAAAAAAGTTGGTTAAATAAAGATTTAATTGGAAGTCTGTGTTTGTGTTCTTTATTAAAATTAAATCATTTACCAATATCATAAAATGTCCAGGCAGAGCTGCACATAAAATATGGTTTCAAATCTTTTCAATAATTATCGATATCGATCAATATGCATTTTTTTTTATCGATAAGCTTTTTTCTTCTATATCGCCCAGCCCTACAGGAGAAGCGGCATAAGTGACGTTTAGATACTGTCCTCAGACAACATGCGGTAATTTATAAGTGTTTTAAATCAGGTTGGGTCCGGATTAACCAACAGTTGGATCCGGATCCGAACCGCGGTCCGATAATCTACCTTAGTGTCCTCACGAACTTTCATTACAAAGTTACACCCTTGGAGTATACTGATCAGGAAAATGCCAAGATGGTGAGAAGCAATATAGGCCATAGGCTGAAGCTCAAAATGAGGCTAGAAATAGGATTTCGCTCCACTAACCTGGGGACTACTTTTCAATAGCAGTTTTCCAATCTTAAATATGTACTCGAGCTGGGAAAAAAAGTTCTCCATAGGATTCCTGCCAGTATTTGAGAAAATGGGTGCCAAAGGTGGCAGTTTACCCAAAAAAGTGACAAATTTGGGTCTTCTACCATTTTCAAACCCTTGTAACTTTTTTATTATTAAGGCGATCGGACTCAGAATTTTGATTCCCACAGACATTCATACTTACTCAGAGCTTATAAAGCGGCAATGTTCTGCGTGCTTTATGTAATCAGTTATTCTAAATGAAAAAAATACACTTTTTAAGAATTTCACAATCTCCAAAATATTTCTTTTTTGCACATGAAAACTGCCATTCTTTGAATTTTCAATTGAAAAACTCTAATAGCAAGATATCCTTTTGTTTCTGGTTAACTAATAACTATGAAAAGTGGTGTGAATTTTATCACCTAGCAGACCAGTTACAATATTCAAAGCAAAAGGTGGCTACTGTGAAAAACCTAGAAGACATATTTTCAGTTGTTTCACACTTTTTTGTTAAGTTTATAATTCTGCATGTATTAATTCATAGTTTTGATGCCTTCAGTGTAAA
>JAGKQL010000957.1:0-24703 GCA_018398635.1 Cyprinodon brontotheroides
GATCAGAGGGTTTTGGCTGAGAAAGGAGATATCTGTGTCATGATGGGTTTAATGCGTTTGACCCACATACAAAAGCATTCACAGAGACCGGAAAAGGTTTAATAGTTTATTGAAGGGGAACTGTACAGAGATAGGAAAAAAACAGTCCTTCAGCTTGGGGACGTTCCTGCGGTCAGGTGAACCGGAAGCGGAAGCTCTGAGAGGAGATCAGAGTGGTGAGTTCAAGGACTGTGGGAAAGCTGGCTGATGGTCTGAATACTAGGTAACTTGCACTCACTGTGGTAGTTGGGGAGGGTTTCTGTGATCCCATTTGAGGAGGCTTGATCTGTTGAAGGCTTTGTTCATTGGAGGGCGGACAGGAAGACTATGGAGATCCTAAGGAGCAGCTGAGCACACTTTTACTTGGTTCCTGAAGGGCTCAGTGTTCAGATGAGGAGATCTGTCTCCTTCTCACAGTGTGACGAGTGTATCCCTTCCAATACTTGAAGGGCCAGCTTATCCAGTGGATCTGGAAAATCCTGACAGATAATCAAAGACAAAACTAGGTTAGCGCTGAAAGAGCTCAGAAGACACTTGGACTCAAAGTAGACTCTGCTAACTCTGAGGGGCTTGAGTACCCAATACTGGCAAACACTCTGGCGAGGAAGTGAAGACAGTCTGCTCCTTAAATACTCCTCAGGAAGTGATGACCCAATAGGCTGCAGGTGTGAGGTTAGTAGAACAGGAAGCCCTCCAGACTAGCAGAGGACAATGGCACCATCTAGTGGGTGCACAGCGGAACTGCAAAAGAACAAAACAAGCCCCACAAAGTGGAATCCTAACAATCTGAATGGCACGGATGGATAGTGGGATTCTGCCTGGATGAGGAGGTAGCAACCCTGAAAGAACGGAGAAAGCCGAATAAGACTAACATGAACATAGATTCTAGGTTTCGGTCTATGAATGGCAGTAAATAACCACAGCTGAGATCTGCTGTGATGGGGAGTCGATGGATGGATGTTGGAGGTTCTTGGTTTTTTTACAGCCTTTGACGAGAATGTCTATAGGACTAAGGGCATGGGCGGATTTAGGAAATTTGGGGCCCTAGGCAAAGACAGGCAGGGGCCCCTCTGAAATGAGAAGACAACACATAAAACTCCACACTAATATGCAGGCAGAGTGCAAGGAGCCATACTGATGATGATGGATTCTTTAGAAAGGCCCAGGAGGCAGGATAACTGAGGGGTTAGTGGAATATTGTTGAAGAGAACAGAGCAACAGGAATGATTCTGGGGCCAAAATTCAGAATTTCTGGAAAGCAAAGTGAGAGAGTGGCTCAGTGATGCCAGTCTGGGTACCTGGGATGTGAGCAGCTTGAAGTAAGAGTTGATGCTGAGCGGAGATGGGGGTTGATCTAAGGGTGAAATTCGTGATTCCGGGTGAGCGAGATCTGCCTTTATTGATGTCTATGACTGCTGCGTTTTTCTAAGGAATGAGGATGCACTGCTTAGATCGGTGGTCGGACTGTGAGGTGTATATAGAACATCCTGAAGGTTTTATGGTCAAGTCAGAATCTGACAGTTTTTAAACTTAAGTCATTGTATGGTCTAAAACAGGCATCCCCAAAGTCGGTCCTCAAGGGCCACTGTCCTGCAGGTTTTAGAGGTTTCCCTGCTCCAGCACAGCTGATTTACATTGATAGTTGATTAACAGGCTTTTGTTGAACTGGAATCATCAGAATCAGCTGTGCTAAAGCAGAGAAACCTCTAAAACCAGCAGGACAGCGGCCCTCGAGGACCGACTTTGGGGACGCCTGGTCTAAAACAATCAGGACGCAGTTGGAATAAGATGTTATCCGATTGTCTGAAAACGGTTTTGTACAAAATCAAGCAGCTCACTGTGTGTATATGAAACATACAGCAAATGAGTGATTTTACTCATTTGGGTTGATCTTATAGCAACAAGTGATGATTCTCTAATCGATAGTGTTATAGACATGCTGAAAACAAGGTTTAAAATGAGATATGAGGACGCTTTAACATTTTTTGGGCACTGATTTTGCACAGACAGATGGAGAAATAAAAGTCAACTTAAAAAAAGGCACATATCTAAAATACTGGAGAAATTTGGTACGTCTGAATGTGGTACTAGATGGACTCCATGTGAACAGAAGTTAAACTTTGAAAGTGAGCTTATAAGCTTAATATATCTCATGACATGCACAAGACCTGATATTAGTTGGGTTGTAAGTAAACTTTCACAATGTTTGTCACAACCAAGGGAAAGTTACTTGATAAAAGCAAAACATGTGTTGATACTTGAAATGGACAATAGATTATGCTTTAAGAGGAACGAGGAGAAACTTCTGCTCATAGCATACAGCGATGCAGACTGGGCGACTGATCAGAGTGAAAGCAGCATTACAGGTTATTGTTTTAGCCTTAATGAAAATGGACCCGTTATGTCATGGAAGTCAAACAAACTGTGGCTCCGTCTACCTGCAAAGCAGAATGTGGCATTAGCAACACAAGTTTGTATCTTGTACAGTTGTTGGATGGAATGAACAAAGAATGCAAGAGTATATGCCAGTTACAATATTTGAGATCAAGGAGCAATAGCTTTGTCAAAGAACCCCCGATAGCAGGCTGCTCTCTACTTCTGGAGTGTAGTGCTTGGTTTGGTCACAGTTGAAAGTGAAGGCAACACACACACCTTACTTTTTGGTTGAGAAAAGCTTTTCATTTTTCAAATTGGGTCCTTGCAAAGAAACAGATTCCAGCCTCTTAATTACCCAGAAATATTTTCATGTACCCCTGCAATGCATGCATGGACCACTAGGGGTACATATACCCCCAGTTGGGATAACTGCACTAAAGAACTGAGCAAACCAAGTTGGATTGAAAGCCATTTATTTAACCAGTTACAAGCAGCAGCTCTTCAACCTGAAAATAAAATCAGAATCAGATCTGTAGCAGAACCTGAAGGTGACGACTGAAGCAAACCTCACCATAGATCTTCAGGAATGCTTCATTGGATCTTGGCCTGGATGACCAACCTTTCCTCCTGGAAAGGGGAACGCTGGTGGATGGACAGCCACTGATTGGGTTGGGTCATAGTGGAAGGTAGCGACCCGGAACTGCTTACGGCTGTAGCGGGATCTGGACTTCTTGGCGTACACTACATCCTGGTCATTTACAGGAGTGAACTCTGGCTCATCCTCACCAGGATCAGATGAGGAGCTATAGCTCTCCTCTCCAACCTGGTGAGAGCTGCTGTCAGCTGGAACTCCATGCTGGCTGCCCTGATTACTGCTCTGTTGGGCCCCAGAAGGAAAACTGCTGCCAGCACTGATGGGGTAAAATCCTGGAGAAGCCTCAGACCCGCTGGCCTGTCCACTGGGGTGGTAGAAGACTGGCTGGTATTGGCTATACCACCATGGCAGCTGTTCATCTTGACTACCTGAGGAAGCAGTTCAGAGTCAGAGCAAACATCTACAGCTCATTACAACAGATAACTGGGTGGTTTTACCACCTGCTTTCATTTTATTGTTCAATTCATGTAAAGCCCTTGAATTGTCCTTGTAAATTGTGCCTTAGAAATAAACTTGCCTTCAGACTTCATGTGGGAATAAAACTCACCTAGAGTTTGAGGAGCACAGGTGATGCTTCCAATCAGCAGGAAAGAAATCCACAACATTCTGCAGAAACATGGAAGTTCAGATCATTAGCAGCATTCAGACCAGAAGGTTCTAGCAACACATCTTCAGTCCAGGATTCAAGCTGCTGTTAAAGTGGACCTCACCTCATAGTGCTGCTCTGCTGCTGGTGAAAGATAGACCTCAGATCCCCCTGATAGAGACTCTAACCTGCAGGAGCTGCTTTTATAGGATCCTCAGAGCAGCTGGAGATGATTGGAGCTGATTGCTGATTGGAACCAGAACCACCACCATGGATTGGAGCTGATTGCTGAAGGTTAGCTGCACCTCTTCTTTTGCAGTTTTTGTTTTTTGTTACCAGTTTGACTTTTATTGGTTTAAACTAAGTAATAATACAATATCAAAGAAGCTAATTTAGCTTTCAAGAGACACAGAAAGTTCATACACCAAAGAGGTCTGTTGGGGAACTGTGTCCATTTGCTCTCCTTTAATCGGGTGGAACAGCAGATGAATCAAACCCCTCTGTTCTTGGTGACTTTAACAGGGAAACCCCACTGAGATCTCACACAATACATAAAGTTTATAAAGCGTCAAATCAGAAAAAAGGAAAAAACTTTGGTGCAGTGCTACACCTCAGTGAACAGAGACTCTGGTGCCATGCCTCATGCTAATCTGGGTGATTCACGCATACAGCCATGGTAAATCCCTGCAAGCCTGTGGTGAGGACATCAAAGAAGAGGAACATGAAGCTGTGGAGGATCTTCAGACATGTTTGGACTGATTTGGACTGCTACCATGAATCTGGATGATCCCAAGGATGCTGTGACGTCCTTCACCAACTTCAGTGAGTACAGCTGCTTTCCAACAGGAAGCCGGGTGATGGACCTTGGTTCTCAGCCAAACTAAGACAGCTAGGGCTGGAGAAGGGGGAGGCCCCCACTCCATGAATGACTCACCTTGCTTATGAACTGAACCAGTTCTACTGCAGCATAAGCCGGGCGTACACTGTGCGATTTTCGGGGTGGTTTTCCAGTCGTGCGAGAATCTTTCGATCGGGCCGACTTTCAGCCTGATCTTGCATCATGAGTCGTGTAGTGTACAGGGGGTTATGAGGGGCAATCAGCCTCTCACGACCACCTCCTGATCAGGAATTGTGGGCAAAACGCCTCAGTGGGCAAACAAGGATTCTTCTGTAAACACAGCAGCATGGCGGGGGTGCAATGAGTGAAATGCAGTTCTTTCTGTAAAATTGACACACTCTGGTAGCCACGTTGGCTCAGCCATGTCTTTTTTCCAAATACGTCATTGCCTTTTCTTTTTAGGGCTTTCAGCAATAAAGTGCACAAATTGCCAAGGCAGCGCGTTTCACTCTAATAGTGAGCTTAATATTCCCCTTCTATTTGTTGGGCTTCCAGATAGATGAGTCAGAGCGGCTCCATCTGAGTCCGACGTGGTTTTTAGTCCTGCAGTGTGAGCAGGTAGATCGCATGAGAGCGTCTGGCCGAACATAAATCGCGAGCTGCAGCTGCGTGCAACCACTGAAGAAATCTCACAGTGAACGCCCGGCTTTAGTCGATCGCTCACATTAGCCCCATGTACACTACCCTCTGAAAACTGATCCGTGCCGATCAGTTAACCGTGCCGAGCTTGGTTCCTTACGACCATTTACACACCACACTAGCTCGGTTCCTTGGTTGATCAAACGAAACTAGACCATCAAACATGTATTAAGGGGAAATTTACCCAGAGTAGAAGTAGGCAAGCAGATGCAAAAGCTATAACATCCCTTGAGCTAGTGCACACAGATCTAGAAAAATAAAGTGCATTAGATCAGATAATGGCGCTGAGTTAATGTCAAGAGACCATCAGTCTCTTATTGAGTAAAAATGCTTTTCAACATGAGACATCTACACCTTATTCTCCCCATCAAAATGGGAGAGCTGAGAGAAGCTGGAGAACACTGTTTGACATGGCAAGGTGTATGTTGGTTCAGAGTAATCTGCCTAAAGAATTATGGACTTATACTGTAATGATCTCTGCAGTTATACCAAACAGGTGTTTCAATAATTGTTTGGGGTAAACGCCGTACTACATGTTGACAGGAAAGAAACCTGATCTTTCTAAAATGAGGGAGGATCAGTGTGCTACTCATACAAACAAAATAAGAAAAAGTTTGACCCAAGGTGTGATAAAGAAATCTTTGTGGGTTATGATAAAAACAGCCCATCATATTTGATTTATTATCCAGTTACAGGAAGGGTTTGTAAACACAGGTTAGTCAGATTTCCAACTAAACCTGAGGTGAATGCCAAACTCAGACTGATCCAGAGGAGTTTGAGGATGAGAATTACAGAAAGACTGTTGTAAAGCCCTTGTATTAAATTGTGCCTTAGAAATAACTTGCCTTCAGACTTCATGTGGGAATAAAACTCACCTAGAGTTTGAGGAGCACAGGTGATGCTTCCAATCAGCAGGAAAGAAATCCACAACATTCTGCAGAAACATGGAAGTTCAGATCATTAGCAGCATTCAGACCAGAAGGTTCTAGCAACACATCTTCAGTCCAGGATTCAAGCTGCTGTTAAAGTGGACCTCACCTCATAGTGCTGCTCTGCTGCTGGTGAAAGATAGACCTCAGATCCCCCTGATAGAGACTCTAACCTGCAGGAGCTGCTTTTATAGGATCCTCAGAGCAGCTGGAGATGATTGGAGCTGATTGCTGAAGGTTAGCTGCACCTCTTCTATTGCATTTTTTTGTTTTTTTTGGTTATCAGTTTGACTTTTATTGGTTTAAACCAGGGGTCACCAACACGGTGCCCGCGGGCACCAAGAGGTCCTCAAGGACCACATGGGGGGCCCTCTTCATCTTCTGAAAACAGAACAACTCACTCAGTGGGTTGAGTTTAATTTTTGTTTATTCTGTTGCTCTTCTTTTTAATCATTTATGTATTATTTCATCATGTTAACTATTTCATCATATTTCAGTGTTTTCAAAATGACAATATTAAAAAGAAACTTAGAAATGAATAAAATAATAAAATAAGAATAAAAATTAGTTTTTATGGATGAGATTTACTGTAGGTGAACACTGATCCCTCCAGTTCATAGGTCAGTATTGGTAGCCCTTCCTATGACTTGATAGCCATAAAGTAGCCCCTGGTTTAAACTAAGTAATAATACAAAAACAAAGAAGCTCATACAGCTTGCAAAAAAACACAGATAGTAGAAATGTCAAAGAGGTCTGTTGGGGAACTGTGTCCATTTTCTCTCCTAAAATCAATCAGTCTTTAATCGGGCAGAACAGCAGAATCAAACTCCTTCGTTCTTGATGACTTTAAACACTGAAATCAAACTTTAAAAAGTTTAAAAAGATTTTTAAAAAAAGATAGAAGTGGACTTTGAAAGATGGAAATCGCCTATGATCTCACTTATGGGTAGTGTAGCTTCAATTAAAATGACGGTCTTACCTAGAATTAACTACTTATTTTCAATGATCCCCAATAAACCATCATCTGGATGGTTTGAAATCTCTAGATTCTTCCATTTCCAAATTTCTTTGGAAAGATGAATTCCCTCGTCTCAGCTTAGAGACACTACAGAAAACTAAAGACAGAGGAGCACTAGATCTGCCTAACTTTCACAACTACTACTTAGCAAATAGACTACAATACATCTCTTAATTGAGTAGAACGTAATCCCTTAGATAAGCCCTGGATAGACACAGAACAGAAAATATGCAGTAATACCACAATTTCAGATTTGCAGTTTCTTAGCTCAAGTATAAAACGGCATTCATGCTTTCAAAATATTACTATCAACTCTTCGCTGACAGCATGGTGGAATTTCTTAAAATGACAAAGTTATCACTTATCCCGTGCAGCCTTACACCCATCTGGAATAACCTTGACATTCTATAAAACAATAATATGATAAACTTTCCGTACTGGAAGAATAAAGGTATTGAATATCTGTTGATTTATTTGATGGAACGGAGTTGATCACATTTAAATGATGCACTATTTCATTAATAAAATGATTATGGGTATGTACAGGTATGTAAGGACTTATCACAGTGCCTGAGTTGTACATTTTCACCTTCCCCATCAGTTTGCTTGCTGGATGACTTTGAGGAAGACGAGCTAATGTAAGCCCTGGACACGCTTAGAGTAGTAGCCCTGCTGGTTGCCATGGTCCTCTCAACACATTGCATCACATTTTTTTTTAAGAACGCACTAAATCAGTAAATGGGCCATATAGTAAAGCTTAAAGTATTATGTTCTCTCCTAAAGTTATCTTAAAACATACTTTTCTAAAATGGCGGCAACTGAAAAGTAAAATTTTACCTTAATAGTCTGGGCTCTGTGACTGCTCCCCTGGAAGCCAATACTGCCGCAGTGCATGCTGGGACAGCTGTCAGTCAGGAGAACGCACATGTCTGTTCTGATGCATGCTGGGTAAAAAGGGAGGGAACAATAACCAGAGACTTTGGCCGTTTCTCAATTCACAAGAACGCAAGTATGGACTCATGTTCTCGCCAAGTCAGTTCTTGAGAAGAACACAGGAAGGTGTTGACTTGGGAGAATGAGAGCATGCAGCATTGATATGGTTCAATTGAAACAGAAGCGTACTGATGACGTCACCGCCTTTCACATCCTGTTATTGATAGTCTCTAGATAATAATAATAATTCCTCCTTTTTTAATCTAGTGTAGGGAATAATAATTAACATTAAGTTGTGTTAATTAATAATAATTAAAACAGTCAGATCAACAAAAATCAAATGAGCATTTTGCCACATAAAACAAAAAAATAGCATCAGAGCCAGTGGTACTTCACACACGGCTATGCCCAGAGACGCCTGCTGCAGACGGGTTGTAGTTAGCCCTGGTTGGTTGCTGTGGTCCTCTCAATTTCGGAAATGTATTTTAAAATATGCATTAAATCGGTAAATGGACCATATAGTGATGCTTTAAAGTATAATATTCTCGCCTAAAATGATCTTAAAACGTAATTTTACTGCACAAAAGCAAAAGAAAAGAGAACTTTTACGCTGCATCTGCCGCAGTGCATGCTGGGACAGCTGTATATCTCAAGAACGAACAAGTCTGCTCTGATGCATGCTGGGTAAATAGGGAGGGGTGAGAACAGCATCTGGGGACTTTGTCCGTTTTCGGTCTGCTGTTCCTGTGAATTGGAACAGTACTAGGGCTGAGGCTGATGACGTTTCACGAGCACATGAGAACGCCCACGCAGAACTAATAAAGTACACATAATGAGAAACGGCATTTGTCTCACTGTTCTCCCACAGTGCTGTGGCTGGAGGCAGATGACGCTTCACAAGCACACGGTAGAACGCACAAGTATATATGGCTATATATAGAAAACTTTGGTATCAATTTGACTGTATGATCTTTGTTGAACTGTATAAAGTGCCTTGGAGATGACATGTGTTGTGAATTTGGCGCTATATAAATAAACTGAATCGAATTGAATTGAATATTGAGAATTGGCCAAAGACCCCTTCATATGTGCCCAACAGATGCAGCCTTCTTTTCGGCCATTTTGAAGGACAGGTCTGCAGTATCCTTCGTAACCTTGGGTGTCACATGATTCATTGGGAGTCCAAGCAATCCGGCTGCTCCATGATGAGAAGAAAAAGGAAAATGTTGCTGAAAAGTGGGGAATATTTTAAGTCCAGTTTAGTATAATACATGTGAATAGTTCCTTCTGAAATGAATGAAAATTGTTCATTTAAATGACCACAAACAGGCTGCATTTGGAAGGCAATCAGATTTCGCTCTGTTTTTGAAAGACATTTCAATATCTATCCAATAGTCTTTGTCAGTTCTGATGCCTCGCCCCAGAGCAAACTCTAGTTGGAGCGCTGATGTATTCACACAGCATGAAGGTCCATCCTCCTGCACACATTCCAAGTCAGATGCTATTCAATTAGCCACCCTTGTTATTCTGGCTTGTTGGAGCCTTCTGTTGTGCATGGCCTGAATAGTTTTTTGAATCATAATGGGAGGTCTTATGTAACTTCTTGGGAATTAGTTCCATGACTTAGTTGTAAATGTTTGGAACCTTACACAGGCCTGTTAATTAAAATGGATATTGAGACAGATATGTGGCAGGTTATGTTTGGTTTATTGAATGTTTTTATCTGTCCCTGTGCAAATGGATTTGGCTGACATTTAAGCACAGATTCCAATATCTGTACAGTGTGGGGATTAAAATCCACAGTGGCCCTGAAAAGTCCCCCTAATAGAAGAGCCACACAACACCTACAACACAACACATCAGCCACAACTGTGCTTCATTTTAGCTTTCACATAATGACGCCTGCTGTCCCTGTGCATCCAACGTTAGTGGTGTTGGTTGTGTTGTTGCTGTTGTTGTTTTGGGTTGTGCCGTTGGTTGTTTTGCGGCTATTGATGTGGTGTTGGATGTGTGGTGTTGTGGGTTTTTTTTTGGTCTGCCCTGTCCCAGTGATCTAGTGTGTCTCCTGATAATGGGGCTCTCATCAGTGTTGTTTTCATCAACAATGACGATCACCATATTATTTCGTTGACGCTCCTTTTTTTGTGTGAAGATAACAAGAAATGACGAGTTAAGCATGGATCTTAGATGACAAAAACATGAAGACTCATGGCTGTGAGTTTTTGTTGATGGGAGGAGACTGAATAGAAACGTTAGCGGTTGGTCTGTCAGACATTTAAAATGTATCATTGTGTTAAATATCAGCCACACTACTGCATCCAGCTGGCTCGTGCCGCCCGCCTGGCATGCAGCGGTGCACATTCTGTATGACCACAAATGGACCATGACAGCAGCAGCGCTGGGGGTCAAAGTAAAGGGTCCGGTGCGACGTGCCTCAACTCTGCACAACCCCCTGCTCTTCCTAGCTTTTGCTTGTGCACGCACTTAGCTCAGAGTCTGCAGCTTTTACTACCCACACTGATGGTTCTCTCTCAGCAGCATGGCTCTTCCTGCCCTCACTACTTGACAAACTATATATGGCTGATCCTCCTCTGCAAAATCGTGTCTAACTATCAACATTTTATTTCTTCCAGCTCACAAGAGGTGATGCAAAAATTGCACAAAGTAGAAAGAAGAATGTTTTGTTTTTTGCTTTTTTAAATAACAAAGATTTTATTGATCTGTGTGTGATGCAAAATTCATAGTAGATCAGGAACCGTTTGCTTGGGGATGTTTAAAACCATTCCTTTATTGAAAGCTTGTCTGTCTGCTATTTTAACCAAAATGATGGGTTGAACTAGATCTGCTATTTTCACAACTTTTATGAGACACTTTTTATAAAAGTAGGTCATTAATTCATGAATATTTTTATTTTAATTCTATAACTAAAAGTTTTGCATTCCCAGCAGCAGTGATGAACTGCACAGCAGCATTGCATCTCAAGCAATTGTAGTATCTAGGCAAGAGCTTTCAGTCCTCATTAAACAAGCTGTTAACAATATATTATTCAATATAAAAGCTGCATTAAAACTAGACTAAAACCTTTTTGAGTTGTAGTCAACTTAAAACCTGACTAAAACTATCACATATTCCCAATGACTAAAATGTGAATAAGACTAAATATAAGGTTGCTGTCAAAAACAACACTGGATCGCAGCTCCTCTATTTCTGTCCAGGGCCCTGTAGGGGGAGTCTGGGGCCACCCACACCTGCTATTAAGCATACTTTCCTTTGGAAGAAGCTTTTTGAATCCTTTATACATGAGCATGCTAATGCATTGGGTTCCATGTGTTCAGGTATACCGACCTGATTAATATTGTGGAATCACCATAGGTTTTCCTTCAACATACATGGATGCCTAAAGGTTACCCGCTGCTCTGGAAGTTTTATTTTATTTTACCTTGGTCGCCTGCTGTCTTCTTTTGCTGTTATGCTCTGTTTTCTGGTTTTCTCTATCTTCTGTATCTATTTTGCTAAGCTTTGTTCTTTTTTTCTCTCTTTTCATTCACTCTTCTCTCTCTCTCTATTTCTCTCTCTCCCCTCGTAGTTATTACCCCTTTCTCTCTTTTTAACCTCCCTTTCCGTGTCCATTGTATACGATTTTACTCCCCAAATAATGACTAAGACTTACAAAACTTTTATTGTCATTTTGTATACGCAGAGGGTATACAAAATTAAGTTTTCTGCAGCTTTCTGACAGTAAACGAGCAGCAGCTTAGTGGTGAAAATAACATTTCCACTTCATAAGGTGCAGCTGTGATGAAATGTAAACAGTGGTAGAAAAAAACATGGTGCAAAGCGCATTGATATGGAAGGTCAGAGTTTAAATCTGAGCAGTAGAAAAACTTTTTTTTGAGTTGAGTTCTTTTTAACAAGCTGTGATCGCATGCACAGAGAGTGGACTTTCTGCAGATGAGAAGGATCCAAAGTTATGCTGTTCCTGCAGCTTGAGGCGCGTTCCTCAGATGAGGGCCGCTGTAGCGTTCTGCTGCTGCCTGATGGATGGAAGAGATCATTTAGGTTCTGTGTTTCCTTGTCTCAATCTGCAGTGCAGTGAGACTCATGTATAGCAGCTTGATAAACTCTATAGATGCATTTTGTGCTCAAATCCAAAGATGTTACAGAAATCTATAAATGGGATCAATTGTGACTAGAGCAGGTATGGAAAGCCAAAACTATGACATAGTTAATTAATTAATAAGTGGCAAGATTTCTGTTCTTAGATGTAAAAATGTCAATGCTTCGTGCAAACCAAGCACTGAGTAAACATTAATCATTTTATCCTGAATAATTATTTAACTAATTACATATTTTCTTGCCTCCAGGAAAGGTAGCTTGAAAGATTAACATTTGAATGGATGGATGAATATTTGGTCCTGGGCTCAGCCATGGCTCTTAGTTGGTTGTTTGTGCAGAACTCATCATTTTTCCTTTCTTTCTTTTTTAACGTTGCATTATGTTTTTTGTTTACAACGGTAAAACACTAAATCTTACATCCTGTAACGACTGTCTGAGATTTCATCAGAAAGAAAGGAAAAAAGAAAGAAAGAAAACCCTTTAATAAGCTGTCCCTTTTCTCATTAGGGAGCAGCACACCGGTGCTTTCGCTGAAAAATGGCAAAATCCGAGGTGAATATGTCACAGTAAAAGGCACAGAGAGGAGGGTGAGGCAATACCTGGGGATCCCCTTCGCTCTGCCCCCCGTAGGGCCCCTCCGCCTGGCTGCTCCACAAAGTCCTGAGTCCTGGGAGGGGGAGAGAGACTGCACACACCAGCCCCCCATGTAATACTCACTGTGTTTTAATGAACATAAATACAGTAGAGTGAATTTTGAGGGAACTCCGAATGCTGCACTTGTTCATATCTGCTTCTTTGTCTCCATTTATTCCCAGGTGCATTCAGGATCCAGAGTTAGTTGTACAAGTTTCCAGAATCATGTCGCTGGATTTCACTCCCCCAGAGCTCTCAGAGGACTGTCTTTATCTAAATGTCTACACACCAGCTGACACGCCAGAACAAAAGCTGCCTGTGAGTTTATCAGATTGCAGCAGGTACAGTAGAAAGTAGAAATGAAGTCTCTAGTTTCAAAGTAAAATACCAGCGCTACAGCTGTAAGAGGGATTTCCAATGGCTTCAGTTCTGAAGTAACAGAAATAAAATGAAAAAGTCTGCAAAAATGGTAAAATAATGAATTCAATGAATTCCAAATTGTTCCACTGGGCCAATGACTGGGCTACATTTCCTTTCCCTGAACAAGCATGTGGCGACTGTGAAGAGAAACAACTCATGATAACAGGAAGAAACATCAAGCTGAATAAGGCTTTCCATGAACACTTGTTTTATTTAGAAGAGGGAGGGCTGAGTGGGTAATAATTAGAAACCAAAAAAATCAAGAGGCACTGAACCAGAAGTATTTTCTCTCTGAAAGAACGACATTTCAGTATTCAAGGTTAATATCAGCAATATCTATGTCAGTGACCATTTCACATATAAAAAGAGACAGGAATTAAGCAACAAGTACTTTCAATTAATGAGTATATTTTATGGGGAAGAAAAAGAAGAATATACAGAGTTATTGGTAGGAAGACGTCGGTCACTGCTCCATTCAGCAAATAGACGGGGCTAAACATAAAAACCCTGACAGGCCAGAAGGTTCTATATTAAAATGTCCAAAAAAAGAGAAGCAGTTAAACATAAAACAAACTGAGCAATAAGCGCTTTCTATGGGGAATAAAAGAGAGAGTTCATATAGTTATTGGTTAAAAGGTCCTCTTTCAGGGATTCCATTCAGCAAAGAGACATGGCTAAATACAGAAATGCTGCATCAGGAACACTTTGAATGAACAGCTAACAAATATATAAAGTTAACTGCAGGAAAAACTTTGTTCATTTTAGGGTAGATACTCAGATGAACACAGGGACGATGAATATGGAGGATTTTCTAATGTGTTCAAAATGCAATTACAGCAAATTTTACAAATCATCTAATTGTTGCTGCTCGCTTGACATTTCACCAACAGTTTGCATGGCCAGTGGGGGCAAAACTAAACAGGAGCTTCTATATGTTTGCCTGTTTTCTATTCAACTCAATATTGCAGACCTGGATATTACTGATCACGGTGCTGTAGTGAATGAGAAAAGCCAAACAACGGCGCCGCCACCCCTGGGTCCTGAAGCTATCGCTTTCCACAGTGCTTATGTTTGGCCAGGATATAAATTGTAATCCTGCATTTGGGGAGGCGCTAGAGCTCAGACAGGACTATCATCAGCACAGAGCAAGAACCTGGGAGGAGAGAGCACCAGAGCCGGGCCAGGATGGGGCCCACACTGGAGCTCCAAAAGGATGAACGGGGAATGATTTCACAGACCTTCTAAGGGCTACATTAAAGCAGATTTTTTGAAATCTACCCACAAAACTCTAAAAGGCATTCCCGACTTTATTACAAAAAAAAAGGATACTTTCAGTTTTCTGTTTGGGTTGCAAAAAGCTTCATGTCCTTTACCCTAAATCATCATCATCCAGTCCTTTCTTGGTTGCCACGACTCAACCCTAACAGGTCATCACTTTTTTTTTTTTTTTTACAGTGTCCTGTCTTGCAATGTGGCAATAAGAATAATTGTCTTGATGCCAAAAAGAGCCCAACAGATTTTACTTTCACAAGTGGAGCAGTATGGCAATTTGCATATATTGCTCCACTTGTTTCATGCATATAAATTGCTTTATTATAATTATGCAGGGAGTTTTACAGTTTATATGGAATCTGCGATGTAAATAGAGCAGAAAAACAGAAGAAGAAAAGGAAAAAGAAAAAGAGAAAAGATGAAAGAAGAAGAGATAGAAAGGAGACAATGACAAAACATTTTCAGTCTGCTTCATCACCTGCATAACGAGATGAAAAGAAGGGCAGCACAACCAAAAAGACATGGTACGAGATATACAATAAAGCAACACCTTGAAACTTTATCGCTAAAGTAATAATATTAAAGTCTGACATGTACTCTGTGTTACCTGAAGATATGAATGTGGGCTTTCTATTTGGAAGTGAATCTCTGAGTACCTGGAGCCTAGCACCTGTAATTGTTTGATTTGATTATTTTCTGTCTTCTGTTTTGGTTGCAAAAAGCTTCATGTCTTTTACCCTAAATCACAGCATCATCCAGTCCCTCCTTGGTTGCCACGACTCGACCCTAACAGGTCGTCTTAACACGACAACACAAAAAGGTTCTGATTTTTTAACTCCAGGGGTCCGTTTCACAACACAGGTTTAAGAACCTCAGATTCAAATACGCAACTCTAGATTGATCCAGCAGGCTTTAGGCCAGATCGGTTTCACAACAGCTGCTATGAGTTAGTTCAATAAACATTCATTTTGTTTGAAATGCTCATTTTGACAAAGAAAAAAATGTTTTTTCAGATGTCAGGAATACATGTTCAGTAAAACTAGTACATATCAAAATGGCTTGCCATAGTCTGTTCTGAGTAGGATAACATTACAGGTTTATTTATTGAATGGCAGTGGATCAATGCATCTATTTAGGTCAAATCATCTGAAGATGAAGAATAAAAAAGGCTGTTTTAGAACATGTCACTGGTTCTCAGTTTGATTCTGTCTTCCAATAATAAGTGGCTGTTTGCAGCCGCTCCAGATCATGGTCCCAATAAATGGTTGTTATTAGCGGATATCAGTCCCATAGAATGGCTTCAGATTGTGCAATAGGCTTAATAGGTTGTTAACCACCCACCCAGCCCCCACACCCTAGCGAAATTAATTCATCGTTTTATTTGTACTCTGAAAGTAATTTCAGACATTCTTCATGTACCTTGAAAAAATAAATAGATAAAAATAAAATGATAAGTCTGTCACTCAAAATAACTAAGCCAAGAACAAATAAATGTTATATCCTGGTAACTGAGTTGTGGAATCTTATAAACCCTCTTTTTGATACTGGAAACTCACATTTCTGTGATTTCAGGTTTAGAAAACTCAGAGTTTCGTGAAACTGACCCAAAGACTCCTCTTTACATTGGGATAGCATCGTCAGATAGCATTGTGTCATTCACATTCAGTTTTTTTTTTACATTGGCCCCTTGATTTTACGTTATTACATCATGTTCTACTCACCCATATGGGCCCAATGTGAAAAAATGGCCGTTCCCTTTAAGAAGAGAAACGTAATGAAAAGTGAATATTTTGTTTTCTCTTGAGTTTTAGCAAGTTCTCTTGGATTAGTGTGCCTTTTAAAGCTGATACTACGATCACATTACTGAGCTCAGGCGATGTGTAAATATAGATATCAACCCAAGTCTGGTCCGAGTCTGTGCTGCTCTGCATACTGGTTTAAACTGTACTTCCTGTTAGAAAAGGTAGTTAAAGCCATTAGACGCTTGTGTTGTGATGCAGGTTATGGTGTGGATCCATGGGGGGGGTCTGACGATGGGCTCTGCCTCCCAATATGATGGTTCCTCATTAGCTGCATATGAAAACATTGTGACAGTCATTATCCAATACCGCCTTGGCATCCTGGGATTCCTGAGGTAAGAAAGTTCTAGAGCTCATATGTTGTCCAAATGATTGCCCAAAACCAGAGCTTTCATTGTTTTGCAGCACTGGGGATGAACACGCCAGGGGAAACTGGGGTTTGTTGGATCAGCTGGCTGCTCTCAGGTGGGTGCAAGAAAACATTGAGGCCTTCGGTGGAGATCCACACTCTGTCACAGTCGCTGGGGAGTCTGCAGGAGGCATCAGTGCATCCATACTGGTAAAGAAGGTTTCAATTTTGGGAAATAGAGGAGATTGTGCATTTTTTAAATGTCTAAATATTATTTAAACTGTTTAGGTTTGATATTATACAATTTTTCAACTGAAAACCTCACCAGCACAATGTCTTTCTGCAAAGACTCTGTCTCCACAGGCGAAAGGACTCTTCCACAAGGCTATTTTTCAAAGTGGGGTGGCAACCGTTGGGTCCTATACTTCTGAGCAACCTCTTCCTCAAGCCCAAGTATGGAAATGAGTCATTTATTGTTTGCATTTGCTACTGGCATAGTTTATCTTATCAGAATATCTCTTTGATTCCTTCCTTTTAGATTACTATCTGCATGTTCTGGACTTGTATGCTTGAAAGTAATTTAAAATGTAATCAAACGACTTTTGGTCTGTCATATTTTGTCCTGTAAACACATTTCTAAGTGGTGCACCCTTGTGTGCTGCAAATGTTTTTATCCAAATATCAACTTTAGGTTTAACACATTTCAGTAAAAACCTTTGAACTAAGTTGGGGAAACACAACTCAACTTAACAGCAACTAGAGGGAAAATGAACAAATAAAAATGCTTGAAAACCATCAACAATAAAATGATCTGATGATTGTATTTCTAAGGACCAAAGTTTATCTTGAACAAACTGAAATGAGGTTCAATTAGTTTTTAGTTCAATTAGTTAATCAAAAACAATTGAAATGAGATCAATCCAGTTTACATTCATACATGTGAAAAAACTTTAATAACAAATATCTAGAGTTGCATTGCTGAAGGTAGCTGCAGGTTAGAGTAGTTCTGCTAGCTTGATTCTAATATTCTTTTCTAAAAGAACTTCATTTCCTCCATTTGTGCATCAAAGTATCTTTTCTCTGGTGCTATATACTTTGCAGCTGAAATATTTTGCCAAAACCTGTTCATTTTTGGATATTTATTATGATGCGTAACCATAGCAGTAATAGCAAATTGTTTTTTTTCCAACTGAGAGCAGCTCATTAACATCTCTAAAGCTAAATTAATACCTTAACTACTTTAATAAATACCAGCTGACTTAAAGGCAAAAAAAGGCATCTGGAGCAAACAGAAGAGAGAGCAGCAGGAATCCAAGCTGTGTCTTCCATCAATCATTATGGGCAGTGTGAGATCTTTAAGAAACAATTAAAACAAACATCAGTTCCTAGTAATGACCCAGCCAGAATATCAGGAATGCATTAATATGTGTTCTACTACAGCATCTATGGCCACAGCGTCTCTCTGCCAGACCTGATTTGTCAAATCAGAAACCAGATAGCTGGTTTTTTAATGTCATTTTAGTATCACAGGGAAATAAAAGGTTAGGAACCCTTCAAAAGATGGAGGTGATTGGTATTAGTGTTTATAATGATTGTTGGTAGAATGGATGAGAGGTTGTCTTTGAAGATCGTGGAAGGCTAAGGGTAATTCCACTCACCGTCTCTGCTAGGTCCCTGGTTTCAGTTTGTCTTGCGAAACTCAGATAAAGAAACATGCAAAAGCTTGTTTCTGTTACTGTTGGCTGCTTAGCAAGCACACCGTACTTGACTTTAGATGAAAGTTTGAGAAATGACATCTGTTGCCAGTATTTCGATCATTCAGCACTGCCTACCCAATGTGATCCTGCGTTAGCCGCGGGGCACAGAGAGTTTGTCAAACTGTAAGCAAGGTTTTTACATGGATGAACCTTCAGGGGGTCCATTGTCCTCCTACTTTTAGAATGTCCTAAAAGGAACATTGCTTACAATGTTCTGGTATAGTTCATGGTGATATTTATCTCATGACTGTGAGGCACAACAGGCTTTTCTCAAGAAAAAAAATAATCAAGGAAATTCCGTCCTTGTGTGTCCTGTAGCTTTTAAATATTCCCTTAAGCAGACATGACTACATCAGGTCCAAGTTTCATGACTAAATAAAGAGATATGCCTCTGAAAACCACAAGGTCTAGGTGCTGGACTGAAACTTGGTGGAAAACCAACCTAATTTTAAGGACCATCTGGAAATGTCCAAACCCTTTCATCCAGACCTCGTTCAGTTTGCTGTACGTTATGTTGCCAATGATGTAAAGCCCAGTCTGACTCTAATCTTCTTGTATTTAACAATCTCATCTATTGTCTTTGGCCAGATTGTTGCCAACATTACTGGGTGTGGCAACTCCAGAACAGAAGAACTGGTTCAATGCATCAGAGGGAAAAGTCAAGATGAATTGGTTTCTGCAACCAAACAGGTAAAATAACCTTTAAAGCCACACTGGTCCCCAGTAAAGCTGAGTTTAGATTGGTGGTTACCTTAAGGAAACTTGATCTTATCAGTAATTTGGTCTTCTGCTCTACAAAGCACAAACATATGAATAAACCAGATGTAAAGCCAGTTTGTTCTTTGATCTTGTACCAAAACAGAGTCTGCCTTTGGGATTAATAAAGGCATACTGAATTGAATTTAGGACAGCTTTAGTCTAACAACCCAGCCAGTGACTCGTGCATAGAGCATAAACAGCAACAAAAAAGGCAAAGTGTTGTATTCTTTATGACAAGAGGGCCGCCTGTATTTGACCTCCTCTGGTTAACTAATGTTTTTTCTATAAAAGCCTTGAAAGGTGCAAGGAGAAACATGATCATCTCTTCAGAGAAAGACAAAAAGGATTCATCTGCCACCTTCATACCTCCTTAAAATATATCAGTAGTTATCTGAAGCAAGCTTTAATTGTGTTTAAATCGAATAAACAAGTGATAAAAGATGTTTTTACAGGCTCCCATTTGTTTTTATCTGCTTTTTTATTATTTTTATTTGCTGAAGTCCAACATCTTCCTTTGACTGGCGGCTCTATTAGTTAAACGGAAATGAAAGGCCCATGTTTAAGATATATAAAAGTGGATGTTAAATGCCCCCACTACTTGTAAGACTTGCATTTTCCACAAGATGGCAGAAGACAATGCCAGATTCAATGCAGCAGGGTTTCCAGGAAAACACAGCTACTTTGTGGAAGCAGAAGTTTCATATCCTCATTTGGTGATAAAATGACTTTCTGACTGTGACTTCTATGAATAAAAGATGGATGAAACTGCATCTTTAGATGATTTTTAAAGTCATTTTTCTTTCAGTGCTTCTCTGCCTGCTTGTCTCTTTTGCACAGATGAAACTTTTCCTCGGAGCCGTTGTTGATGGGGACTTCCTTACTGGCAGAGCTGAGGTTCTTTTGCAGAGGAAAGAGGTTCTGAACATCCCTGTGATGATGGGAGTCACCAATCATGAGTTTGGCTGGATTTTACCCCAGGTGGCACCACATTTTCAGGGAAAACTTGTTGTTAATCAGATATCAGTCAGTAGCTCTCAAACTCCAGCCTTTTCTGTTTGATATTGAAGTAACCCAGACTGGTTTGTTCTGCTTTGGATGATCTCAGAGCTTCGCTCCTCCTGGCTGGGAGAAAGGCATGGACAGGGAGTCTGTACTGGCTATCGTCCACATGTTCAACCCTGAAGGGGTAAGTATATCCTAACCACATTCTGTATCACTTAACCAGGTTTAAATGTAGCTAAAATTGCTGTTATTTTCTTTTCTTTGTTTTTTTTAGAACAATCTGGTTCATGAACCAGATACAATTATTGATAAAGGGCGAATTACTGTAAACACATCTCTCTTCAAAATCATTACTTTCTCCAAATATTATCCCAAACAGCATACCAGCCTCAAAGAAATACATAAACTGACTCTGCAGAGTAAAACTATTTTGATTGAAAAATGCAGAACTAGCTTCACTTAATTGAATCCATTAATGGACCAAAGCTCCTCTCTCTAAAAGAAGGTCACGTGCCTTTGGTTTGGAAAGCTGTTTTGTAGGATGTGAGGAAGACTGAAATGAACACATGATCTAGGAAAAAGCAAAGGGAAGTCTTTAATAATGAGAGGACAGAAACTTTCAGAACTGGAATGAGGAGAGCAAGGCATGGAGCAAAGACGGAGCAACAGGAGGATCCAGTAAGAATCGGTTAGAGAAGGACGCCTCAAATTACATTGGATCCAGGTACATTCATTGGAATAGCATGAGAGCTGAATGCAGTGGGACTGAGGGAAGGAGCCTAATTAACACAGAAATTCCAATGGGAGCTTGATTTAACACCAAGGAGAACATATGAATTAAAACACAAAGGGGTCGGATTTATCAAGATCCAATTTCGCGTGTAGTAATTTGCGCCAAGAAACTAAAATACTGTAGCAGCGAGGGGCTGGACCATGGTTTCGCGGGTGATGATTTAACAAGAGTGATCGCGTAACTGGTGGCAGGTGCAAAACTGTTGGAGACACCCTATTTACAGACACGCCTTCCATGGGGGAAGAAGAGACAGGGGTGCTTGGGGCTGGATTCGTTCATCATCCAGGCTGAAGTCACCGAAGGTGGTCAAAAACTCCACGGGTGGCAAGGCTTCGATTGGGCGAGATCAGTCCTGAGTATCTTAAAGCTCTGTGGATGTTGTTGGGCTGTCATGGTTGGCACCGTCTATTCAGCTTGCTCATCGGTGGAGATGAGGGAACAGATCCCCTGGATTGGCAGACTGGGGTGGTGGGTTCCCCTCCATAAGAAGTTGGACCGGAGGGTGTGTTCCAAACCATCGGGTAATCACATGACCAAACTCCCAAGAAATACGCCTCCATGCCAGGGTGCTGGAGAGGAGAGTCCGGCTGATTGTGGAACCTCGGCTGCAGGAGGGAGCAGTGTGGTTTTCGTCCTGGCCGTGGAACAGTGGACCAGCTCTACACCCTCTGCCTTGCAGGGTGCTTGAGGGTTCTTGGGGAGTTTGCCCAGCCAGTCCACATGTGTTTTGTGGACTTACAGAAGGCATTCGGCCGTGTCCCTCGTGCTGCCCTGTGGGGTGCTCCAGGAGTATAGAGTCGGGGAGCCTTTAGTAGGGGCCATCCGTTCACTCTGTACAATCGGGCAGGAGTCTGGTTCGCATTGCCGGCATTAAGTCGGACTGCGACTTCCCGGTGCATGTTGGACTCCGACAGGGCTGCCCTTCTGTCACCGGTCCTGTTGTCCATAACTTTTATGGACGGGATTTCTGGGCGCAGCCAAGCAATCGAGAGGGTCTGGTTAGGGGACCAGCGGATCTCGGCCCCTGCTTTGGCGGATGATGTAGTTCTGCTGGCTCCCTGCCTTGGGCTAAGACCTACAGCGTCGCGCTGGAAGGTGTTCGCGAGTCGAGTGTGTGAAGCGCTCGGGATGAGAATCAACTCACTCCAAGTCCGCGGCCATGGTTTCTCGACAGGAAAAAGGTGAAGCACAGCCCCTTCAGGTTGGGAGGAGAGTCCCTGCCTCAAGTGGAGGAGTTCAAAGTATATGGCGAGATCCTGTTCACGAGTGAGGAAGAATGGAGCGGGAGATCGATAGATAGCCGGATCGGTGCGGCTGCCTACCTGCCACGCGGACGCTTGCAATCGGGTCTGTCGCGGGTGAAGAGAGAGCGATTTAAAAAGGCGAAACCTCCAATTCTACCGTTCGCCCAAGTTCCTACTCCTCACCTATATGGTCATGAAATTTGGATCAATGACCAAAAGAAGCGAGATCCCGGATACAAGCGGCACGAAATGAGCTTATCGCGGGGCTTATGTGAGCCACATGGGGAGGACATGCGATGGGATGACCAACTGCGTTACGGATTACATCAGATTCTGCGAGGACACCACCATGCCAGCCAGGACCGTCCAGTGCTTCCCTAACAACAAGCCCTGGATTTCCAGTGACCTGAAGGAACTTCTGAACAAAAAAGAAGAAGGCTTGCAGGTCTGGAGACAGAGAGGAGCTGAGGAGAGTGCAGCACGAACTCAGGGACATGCTGAGGATGTGCAAGGACAATTATAGGAGGAAGCTGGAGGCCAAACTCCAACAAAACAGTGTGAGGGATGTGTGGGCTGGAATGAAGTACATCACGGGGATGAAGGGGAAGGACAGGCAGACACCTGGGAGCCTGGATAGAGCGAACCAGTTCAACCAGTTTTTTAACAGGTTTAGCTCACCTCCTGCCACCCACTCTGACACCTCCAGCCCCCCACACACTCACACTGTCCCCAAATGGCTCAACCCTCCCCCCAGCCCAGCTACTCCTGCAGCACCTCTCCCACCACCACCCTCACCTCCTCCTCCTCCACTGAGGGGACATCCTGCACCAACCCCCGTGTGACTACAGGCCAGGTTAAGAGGCAGCTGGAAAGACTACATCAGCGCAAGGCTGCAGGCCCTGATGGCATCACACCCAGGATCTTGAAGACCTGCGCCAGCCAGCTGTCTCCTGTACTGGGACATCTCTACAACCTCAGCCTGAGTCAGGAGAAAGTCCCATTGCTGTGGAAGACGTCGTGCTTGGTTCCTGTCCCCAAGAAGCCGAGGCCATCCGACCCAGCAGACTACAGACCGGTCGCCCTCACATCACATGTGATGAAGGTCCTGGAGAGACTGGTCTTAGCCCAGCTGAGGCCACAGGTGAGGATGTTTCTGGACCCTTTGCAGTTTGCCTACCAGTCCCACTTAGGAGTTGACGATGCTGTCATTTACTTGCTACAACGAGCCCATTTGCATCTGGATGGTGGAGGAGGCACTGTGAGGATCACTTTCTTTGATTTCTCCAGTGCTTTCAACACCATCTCAGCCTCTGCTGCTGGGTGAGAAGCTGCGGGTGATGGGTGTCGATGACACAAGCGGGACTTCCCGGATTACTTGACTGATTTGACAGGCAGGTGTACACAGTTTGTCCGTTGCCTGGGCAGTGTCCTGTCTGATGTGGTGGTCAGTGCATGCTAGAGTCTCCACTGAGAACTGTGCTCTCTCCCTTCCTCTTCACCGTATACACCACTGACTTTCAGTACAATTCTGAGTCATGTCACCTGCAGAAACTTTCTGATGACTCAGCTGTTGTAGGGTGTATAAGAGAGGGAGAAGAGAGGGAGTACAGGACATTGAACAACAGCTTTAGTGGTCCGAATAGAACCACCTGAGGCTGAATGTCAACAAGACCAGAGAGATGGTGATTGACTTCAGGAGAGAGAAGAAGTCTTCACAGCCACTACGGATTAGGGGGGAGGTGGTGGAGGAGGTGGAGGACTATAGATACTTGGGAGTGATAATTGACAATAGACTGGACTGGAGGTCTAACTCTGAGGCTGTGTACAAGAAGGGGATGAGCAGACTCTATTTCTTGAGGAAGCTGAGATCCTTCAATGTGTGCAGCAAGATGTTGGAGATCTTTTACCAGTCTGTTGTTGCCAGCACCATTTTCTTTGCTGCTGTGTGTTGGGGCAGCAGCATCAGAGCCAGCGACACCAACAGACTTGATAAAATCATCAGGAGGGCTGGTTCTGTACTTGGACTCAGGCTGGAGTCTTTTGAGACTGTGGTGGAGAGGAGAACGCTGAATAAACTCTTATCCATCATTGACAATGATCAGCACCCTCTCCACCACACAGTGGTCAGACAGCGGAGCACCTTTTCTCACAGGCTGCTCCAGCTCCGCTGTCGAAGGGACAGATACAGGAAATCTTTCCTACCATATGCCATCACATTGTACAATAAAAAATAAACTCTTGTTTCAGCATACAGTAACCAGCACTGTACTGTACTGCACTCCATATTTTAATACTTATTTATAATCTGTTCACAGCACCTCAGGACTGTTGCTGTTCACTGCACCCTTATTATGTAAATTACCCTTATGTAAATTACCCCCTTATAATGTAAATTACCCTTATAATGTAAATACTGGCGTGGATGTTATGTTATTTTTACTTTTTCTTTAATTATTATTTTTTTTATTGTTACTATGTGAAAAGCT
>JAGKQL010000959.1:0-34564 GCA_018398635.1 Cyprinodon brontotheroides
GTAGTTAAAACCTGAAAAACAGATGTGGTATATGATGTCTGCTATAGATGTGCCTCACATTTCACAGCAAAAGCTCAATCAACTGTTTAAAACTGTTTTCAAAATATTGTTTTATTCTTAGTCATTTGTGTGTTATTCCTAAATATTTCCGAACAAAATAATTGCTCAGAACAGGAAAATATTTGTTTTTAATGCATTTCAGCATAAACAGATAAGTCCCATAGGGGAAATAAATATTTCTAATCTGTTGTTCAGTCTCCTCAGTTTAAGCTTCTACCTTTATCATTATGTTTTTTTTTGTCTTTTTGAATTACTTCTTCTGATAGTCCATTAGGAGCAAGAGATTAGCTTAAATTCAAAAGCTTAAAATTAGCTTGATTAGCTTAGCTTAAAATTCTTCAGAAGTAGGATAAACAGATCCCAATTATATATCAGTATTTTTTGGGGAGAATTAAAGGTCTTTACATATGATGAATCCAAGACTTTTTTTTAGTTGCCTTTATTTTTGAGTAAACTGATGAGGGGAAAGACATACATCATCACGGATTTGAACATGCAACAGCCATGACGAGGATGAAGGCCTCCCTGCACAAGTCAGATGCCTTAAACCCTGCATGCAATGGCCACAATTAAGTGATTCTAAGTGGATATCAAATTGAGACATTAGAAATCAGCAGCATTAACAATGCTTCAATTCAATTTGAAATTAGTTACATAATCAGAAGTAAAATACAGAGAAAAATATTTCCAATAGCCTAAAATGTGATGGAAAAATATTTTTGTGATGATTTAAATAAAAATATTGACACAAAGTATTAAAAAGACATGTTCAAGGGTTTGATGAAAAAAAGACTTGGAAAAAAAGATAAAAACAAAGGTAATGACCACATTTTGGCCTTTCCTGTGGAAAACAATTTCAATGTCTTCTGTATGCCAACAACTTTATTATTTAAACCAGGGAACATTGGCTTTTCCTGTAAAACAGTTCACTGACTTGTGTATAACCAGAACAAACAACCTCAGCAAGCGACCCGTGTTAAGTTTGCCTCTGCTCTAATCAGCATGCTGTGGGAACTAATGTTGACCCGCTAAATTATGGGAAAAATTACAGCTTTAGAGTATACAAGTTTCAAAGCTGATGATCAGCAATTTGTTTCCTGTCTTTCATGATTGGATGCACTGATTAATCCAGGTGTGTAGTGACCTAAGTAACTGGCCAGACACACCTGGATTAATCAGTTCGTCCAGTAATGAAAGACAGGAAACAAAAGGAGCTGCCATTTTAAATTCAGGAAGTAGTGGAGTTGTGCATAGAGCCCATTAGGGCTGCAACTACTAACTATTATTTTAAAATCGATGAATCGGCCGATTACTTTTTTCATTAATACAGATAATGAATCGTGACAAAAACATTTTTTATATAATAACCTCTTCATTCCAAAATAAACATTTTCCAGAACAGAACAAAAAGCACACAAGTACAGGTTGCTCTCATTAACTGTATTGGTGCAATATGAAAAAATAAATGTTTGTGTTAAAACTACGAAAACTTACATGAGAAATGTAGCTGCACATCCACAAAATATAGGGTACTTTGTTTCATAAAGCGCAAAAAGACAGGCTTTTTTGTTTTTAAAGCCCCCTAAGGGGTTCAAACAATACGTCCCCCCATTTCAACAAATGATGGTGTTTTTTAGACTAGAAGAGTTCTTGCCTTTAAGACAGGAAAGTATAGCAGTTAAAGATGCTACTTGAGAAAAAATCCTTAACCATAGTTTGATATAAAAAATAACAGCCCTGTGATTCAAATTATAAATTGTATTTGGAATAAAATGAGAGAACTAGGGTTCGTGATTAACGCATTAATCGCGCTAGGCGATGCATTAACAACTAATCGATGATGAAATTCGCTGCCAACTCTTTTTCGATTTTATTGATTCGTTGTTGCAGCCCTAGAAACAATTGAGCGCAACGTATAGACATCAACACACCGAGCCAGTCAGTTCTGATTAACAAGCCGAAACAACTCTGTTTACATTTGATGACCATGCTACAGTACTGGTAAGAGGGATTCTGACCAATAGCGAAACAATAAGCACACCAACTACGCCCTGGCTCCCTTACATGTTGGTCTTCATCATTACGTTCCTGATTTCTGTCTCACTGTTGACATCAACGCTAACCCTGCATCATGGCTTTACCAGTAGAGGTGAGCAGATCGATCCTAGGATCGATACCAACGCTGGTATTGATATTTAACAATACTTGTTTAATAAGGTCGATACTTTTCATTCTCTCCTGCCCACACTAACTGCAGCAGATTCACCAGTCTCCCCGTTTGTGTCACAGCATTTTGCTGCTCCCCCCTCATGTTGTCGGGAAATTTTGATTTCTCTTCTATTGTATATTAATTTATCCTATTTACTCACTATAAAAGTTTTCACTCAGTCTGTTTCACCTTGAAGGCCACACCATTCTCTGCAGGATAGTGTTCTGGTAGACCAGACATAGCTTCTTCCCATAACAACAGGGTTCCCATAATAACAGGGCAGAATGCCATGCTATAAGGGCTGTATGATGAACTTTACTCGTTTGCAAAGATCTGAATAAATGTGCCGACTGAGTGAAATCCATCGATCTCCTTTTATTTAACTAGGGTGAATAGTTGGATACTTTTTTCCCACAACACTTGTGACCGGCAAAGCACTCAGGCTCAGCCTGGCATGCCAACTTAGCTCTCTCTCCACTCGACACACAAAGAACCCCGTGCTGCTCCTCAGACATGGAGAGAAATTTCACCGTAGCAGAAAAACATGGAGAAGAGGGAAAAAACCTTGGTTTAGCTATATTCTAATACGTAAAAATACACAATGGCAAGCCAATGGTTTGTAAAAAGCTGATTAACTTAGACAAACTTTATTTTCATTTTGTATACACAGTGCATACAAAAGAATTTTCAATGAGTACGGCTTACAACAGGGAAATGAACATTACCACTTATAAAGTGCAGCAGTGCACCACTTATAAAACCAGTTTAAAATAACAGTGCAAAAGGCATTAATATCGAAATGTTCAGCACAGTTCAAAATAAATAAATAAATATGGTGCAGTTGTTAATGATGTAAACACACAGCCCCTCCTTGGGTCTTATCGCTGAGTGTGGCTAATGCCATTGTCCATGTGGGTCTTATCGCTGAGCCCCCTCCAGGCTAATGCCATTGTCCAGTATGGATGAGTTAAGCCATGACATACATACATATATGTATATATATATATATATATAATATATATATAATATACATATATATATATATATATATATATATATATATATATATATATATATATATATATATATATATATATATATGTATATATATATATATATCATATGTTACTGGAGCCCACTCAAAGTGTAATTAAGACCTTGAAAGAAACCAGTACATTTATCCCATTAAAACATGTTATCTAATTGGGCTAACATTAGCTAATCCTTTATCTCACAACGGTTAAATTTATAGAATTAAAGCAACAGGCAATGCATGCAATACAAGCAAAATTACCTAAGTATTAAAAGTTATAAGAGGTGGAATAGGAAAAAACAGTATGAACTTAACATTTTTAATATTATTATTGATCAATTGTAATAATAAAATAAAAAATTACAAAAACACAAGTTCAACAGAAAAACACGTTAACCCACTATTTTTTAGTGGTAAAGAGGCTTATGTCTGCTCAAAGCCATGCTGGGAGGCCTCTTCTTTGAAAAGACAAAAAAAGTGAAACAGTTTAACTTTAATTTTCAATCTTTAAATCTGATTTAATGAGGACTGATCATTATTGTGCTTCTGTTTTATGTCAAAATTCAATGACTGTCACTAAAGCTTTTTCCACACATTAAACAAAGGTCTCGTCTTACGTGGAAAAGGTTTCTCATCTGTGTGGGTTCTGATGTGGTCATTTAAACGACTCATCAGATTATAGCCTTTTCCATATCTTTTAGAACCCACACAGGCGATCTTTTACAAGTAAAACGTTTCTAATCTGTGAGTGTTCTCATGTGCTCCATAAACTACTAACACAAGAAAACCTTTTTTTAAATGTCTTACATGTCAAACTTTCTCACTTGTGTGGCTTTTGATGTGAACATTTAAAGTATAAAGTCTAGAGAAACTTTTTCCACATATCTCACAACAGAAGGGCCTTTCCCCTGTGTGGGTTCTGATGTGATTATTTAAATTACAAATTTGAGAAAAACTTTTTCTGCATATTTTACATGGAAAAGGTTTTTCGCCTGTGTGGGTTTTGATGTGATATTTTAGACTACTGATCCAAGAGAAACCTTTTCCACATGTCTTACATTGTAAAGGTCTCTCCCCTGTGTGGGTCCTCATGTGAGTCTTTAGATTATGAAGTCTAGAGAAACTTTTTTCACAGGTCTTACAGGGAAAAGGCCTCTCACCTGTGTGGGTTCTGTAATGGCGTTTCATTGTAGACTTATTCATGAAGGATCTCCCACAAATGTCACATTCAAAGGACTTTTTCTTTGTGTCAATTTGAGACTGACTTTCTGACACAATAGAGCTGCTTCCTCCCTGATCTTTGGTCTCAAATCTAGGAGAGATATGAAATGAAAGCTGCTCAGTTGTTGGTTCTCTTTCACTCAGATCCAGGTTCTGAAGAGTAAATGTTTCCATCAAAGTTATGGACTGCTGCTGGACTAGCTGCTTTTCCTCCTGAATGCTGAGCAGGTCACCCTGGTCCTGTCTAGAAGGTAAATGTTCTGGTAGCCACTGTTCATGTCTAGGCAGTGAAGAATCAATTTCCTCCTTTAGTTCAACTACTGAAGATTTGGGTTCCTCTTCTTCAGCCCATGTAGGTCCCGATTCATTCTGCTCCTCAATCAGTTGCAAATCTGGTTCCTTATATTCCTCAGTGGCCCATTTAGACGCAGGTTCATCATTTTCTTCTTTGATCAATGGAGATGCTGGTCTTTCTTGTTCCTCTTTAATCCATGGAGGCCCTGCTTCCCTCAGTTTTTTAATAGGAGATGAATTTTCTGGTTCCCTCTGATCCTCTTCAGTCCACTGAAGTAGCACTTCACCCTGGTCATGACAGGATCTCCTTCTCTGGTTACAGAGCTGTTGGTTGGCCAAAGCTCCCTCTTTGTTGGAGACATATTGCCTCTGGAGTTCTGTGGGGACAAACAGTGATCATTAAAAAAGGATGCAATTGGCCCTTTTTCTAATTTATGTGGTATCGTTTCAGGAAAAGCATTGATAAATACTTAAATTAGTGCTGTCAAACTATTAAAAATTTTAATCGCGATTAATCGCATTATATCAACAGTTAACTCAAGATTAATAGCATAAATTAATCGCTTTTTATTTTATTTATATTTTATTTTTTTAATTATTAGTTTTTTTAATTATTTTTTAAAGCACTTTTAAAAAACTAGAATAAAAATATCCTGGTTTAAATTCCGGCCAATAATTATTCAAAAATTGTAAAAAAAATTACAAAACTACAGAACAGTAAACAGTACTTCAAAGAACTCCATAAAATTAAAGTTTTTCTCAAACATTGGACAAAAATAAAGATGTACTGTTAAAATAAAGTGCACATTCCGTTATGAAATTCAGACTTAATTCAAATAAAATGAAGTTACTCACAAAATAATAAATAAATCAAACAAATTTACAATAACTGGGCTTTGCAGTCATCTCAACAACATAACATTTTACATGTAGAACATTTTCAAAATGCTTTAATATTCCTTTGGTCTGAACAGGAATTGCAGCAGCAGTGCAGTCCACATGACTTAATTTATTTGAAAAGTGAAAGTGAAAAGCCTTTTTGGGAAACTCCCTCCAACTCCCTTATATTGTCATTGTGACACAGCACACACAAGTGAACACTGCACACCCATGAAATTGCATTTACCACCTCACCCGTGCAAGGGGCAGCCCCCCTCAATGAAACCAAGGGAGCAGTGTGGCGGGACGGTACCATGCTCAGGGTACCTCAGTCAGGGAGGAGGATGGGGGAGAGCGCTGGTTAATTACTTCCCCACCAACCTGGCGGGTCGGGAGTCGAACAACCAGTAACCTTTGGGATCCAAGTCCGACACCCTAACCACCTCACCACTCGACTGCCCTATATTTCTTTGTCTTGTTGGCACTAAGCCAGTGAGACGCTTGTTTCTTCTGGACAACATAGACATAGGACTCAGGTTTTGTCAAGAGAACCTTCTGGGATAACTTTAAAATGAAACTTATCATCATTCAGGATACCTTGTCTGCTGGCCATCATTTTCTTGCTCATTTAAAGCACTGGTCTGTTATGCTGCGGTCTCTCCCAAAACTTAGCGCTTCCTGAAGCTACGGAAAGCGCCGAGGGTAAAACAAACAGTACAGCGAGCGCTGCGGACAAATAAAGAACAAAAGCGCGACGGTGCGTTTGTTTTGATGCGCGATTAACGTGCGTTAAAAAAAATGTCGGCGTTATAGTCTAAAGCAGTTAACGCGTTAATAACGCTTTAAAACTGACAGCCCTAACTTAAAGTCATAGGGAAACAGCTGTTCCATTGTTTGCGGTTCCAAACTCTCCCGAGTGGAGCCCAACTTTACACAAGTGAATAAAGTGGAATGTGATTGGTCACTATCAAGGGGGGCGGGATTGTTGTGGAGGAAGGTTCTTGTTAAAATGAGGAGGATTTGTCCCCTTGGAAGAAAAGGCTGTAGCGTCCTTTGGGGGCCTCCTCACCTTCCGGTTCTTTTCCTGGGAGCAAGTTATTTACTTACTCTTAACTCAAACTGGGGTAAAAACCATATAAAAACAGACTATAAAAAAGTAACAGAGTTTATTCCAGATCAGGTCGTTACAGGACAGAGAAAAAATGCTTAGAGCTTGCACAGCTGTGGTCTCAAAAATCACGTCCGCGAGCGTCCGGCAAAGTTTGAGCCCCGAATAAGGTCATCTCCTGCTTCTTATACCTTGTGAGTCTATGTTTTGCATCAGGTGGATGCTTAGCTGTCCGTATCAGAAACTGACACGCCATCCATGTCTTGAACCTTCATGCAGCTTGCTTCTATGCTTCAGGGTTACAGATAGCTATCCTCTATCTGACCGGCTCCAAGATGTGCCCATATCCTGTGTACTCTTAAAGACACGAAGGCTGTCTTGATTAGATGACCTCCATACACACAGTGACATCCACAATGTGAAGGAAGGCCTTCTGCTCTGTCTAATCTGACTAACAAAATAACAATGCACAAGATGTATAAATGATAAACCTAACATTCTTAAGCAAGTTTGGTTGTGGCCGGTTGGTCGGAAGCATCTTGCTAACCAGTTAGCAACTTAGTGCTAGTAGGTTCCCAATGGGAAATCACATTGGGACCAAGTAGCACTTAGCAAAAACACTGTCAAAGAACGCTATGGACAGCGGGAAACATGCAAGAGGAGGAGAGTTTAGTGTCGGAGGTATTGAATGAGTGTTCTCCGTCATCTATTTTTTATTTAGAGGAGAAAAGAGGGGAAACGGTTGTTGTGGAAGAGGACGCCAGGGCTGCAGAAGCTTGGTTTAGTGTAGAAGGAGCGCTTACACAGCCATGTACATGTTTGAGCCCTTACCGCGCAAACGCTGCCAGCCAGTTCTGTTAGCTCTAATGCTCGTCGAAGACATAGACGCCCATCCCCTCAGTGAACACTGGGACGGAACTCAATGGGAAAGGAAATGATTCGGGTTTCTTATTTCAATCGTTGTGTATATTAGCTGCAACATATGAATCAAGATGCTATGACTGAATAAATTTGATTGACTCATGACTGTTGATATATGATTTGCTGAATTTAGGTGTTCAAGCTCAAGTATAACTAACTGGCCTGCATAAGATAACGACAAAAAAACAAAAAACACAAAAAACAAATTTTAAGACAGGATTTTTGTTTTTAAATAGAATTTTTCAAAATTTTGGGACAATATAGTCTAATAAAGTGTACATTTATATAAATGTTTAAGCCAGAATAATTGGACATTAAAATATGACTTCCCTACAACTTTAAAATTTTATTTCAGTTGGATGGAGAGACAGCTATTGACAGTTACTGGAATCAAGTGCCTCAAAAGGGTGAGCAACAAAATATTAGGCTGAGGGTACCATCGTTTGTCTGGGTCTTTATCATCATTCTGTAGAAGCATGGATGAAAAAACTATGTCTGAGTTGATTTTCATAGAACTTTTTATTTATTATTACTTTGGTCAGATTCATAAGGAAGTGTATGGCATTCACCAAAGGAAAGAAAAAAAAATCAGAAAGCTTATCTCATAATTACGAAATCCTATCTCGTTATTATGAGAAAAGATTTCATAATTACAATATCTTATCTATATATTTGGTCATGATTACTTGAACTAATAATGTAGCATCTCTCAGAAAACTGGTCTTCATAATTACTTCTTAAAAATATCTGCATCTGTTCAACTGAACAGTTCTCTGTAGATCTGACCTGACCTGATGAGATTACTACTTTTGGAGTAAGCAACAGCTCCTTTAATACAGATTCCTCATTGTTTTTTTGTTTTTCATATGAATCGACATGCTGCATGAAGTTCGGACCTGGTTTCTGTAGAGATGTCATTTTAAACGATCCTGAAGCCTCATCTGTGAATTCAGAGCTCATAATTACGAGATCAGTATCTCCTAATTACGAGATTTTATCCCTTAAGTATGAGAAAAGATCTCATAATTACAAGACAGTGATCTCGTAATTATGAGATAAGCTGTAAAAAAAATGTTTGTCTTTGGTGAATGCAAAACGCTTCTGTACGTTCAAGTTATTACTTTTACCATTGAGGATTTTTCTATTAAAGTTTGTCCAGGTGTGTAGTAAAATGACCAGGATGGTGATGAAACTTAACAAAAGGTAAATAAATCAAAATATGGATGTGGATGTAAATATAGTACGTTGAATAATTTTGATGCTATGTGAAAATCATTCCATTATGCAAACCGCCATCACTACGAGACATTTCCTAATCCAGACTAAATTCTATAATTTCTCATCATTGATTATAAGGGACAGTACACGAGTTAGTGAACCTAACTGACCTCTGACCTGTAGAGATGTCAGACAGTCAGAGAAACAAAGAGCATCGGCTCACATGGAGGAAAATACTGAATGTGTGTCACATCAGAGTGGATTTAGGAGTCACTGCATTTTGTTTGGACTGAAAAACTATTTGTTGTAGCACCAATATACCATCCACTGCCAAATTATAAGAATTAAACACAAAAAATCGAAATCTAGATAATACATTTTTTCTTTAAATAAGTGCATTTATTCTTGAATTCAGGTGATAATAAATGACATTTGCCAATATAACAAGACAATTTAGATCTAAAAAAGGAAACACAATTGGATTGTCTTATTTCAAGTGCATTTTGTCTAATTATCTTATTTTAGGAGTAGACACAATCATTATATTGGCAATCTACGGGATTTACCTATTCAAATCCAAGGGTAAAAACACTTAATTTAAGAAAGCTTTACTTGTTCACAGACCACTTTTCCAATGTATGTGATATATCATCCTAGGACTGATCTAATTGGTCAAATGCCAAATAAGATTCACAGCCATGTAGCAGCATCTTTGCTGAATGGCTGGATAGATCTAGTGCTTCTAGACCTCACTAAGGGACGGTGATGGTGGTGGGGAATCCATTTGCAAGGGATCAAAAACACTAACTTGCCCTATAAAGTGTTAAAGATGCCTAAGTTATTGAAAATCGGGCCGAGTTGTCCATCTGAAAACATCACTTTCAATTAAAAATATATTCTATTTCAACATATCTATTCATGTCTGTAGGAAAATACATCAAAGCTTCTCAGTTTTAATCCAGCTAATATGAAAACAGACCAAACTGATCTATCAGACATTTTCTGTAGCTTCCTACCGTTTGGATTTTGTTTTATTTGGGATTTCCTGTAGTTTTCCATCAGTCTGTTTTCTTCCTTCCTAGCGGATGATGGCCTTTACAACTTCTGTGACGATTTCTTCAGCAGCAGCAGTGATTCTCTGTCTGATAAAAACTCTCTTTCATGCCGCACTGCAGACATGTTTACTAAGGTCTTCAGCCGGATTTTTAAAAAACAACCAACTGCTAGATGCGGCTACAGCTGCTCCTTTGTTTTACTTCCTGGTTGTCACACTGACACAAAGCAGCTGAGTGGGCTAATTACCGCCCCCTGCTGGACTGAAGTGGAACAGCAGATTACAAACCAAAATAATCAATCCTTCTCAATTCTTCTGTCCTAATTACATCCCAATAATACATGTGGAGACATGAGTCAGTGTTTGGTTTAATTCTCTTTAGTCTGAGTCAGTTCTTCTACAGCTAATGTTTCTATTACTATCCCACAAACACTGGCCCAATAATCCTCATATGTCTTCATTCATGTATTTATCTTTAGTAGAATTGATTACTGCAGCAGTGTCTTCACAGGTTTACATTGGTTGTCAGTATATCAACCTCACAGACCGCTCTCTCTTCTAGTTCAAGCCTACTCTCTACACCCAGAAGCCTTATTTCCTATTTATTTTCATGGATCCACTGTATATATTTGAAGCACTGTATAAACCCCATTCTTTTGACTATTGAGCCGATGTGACAAGTGAATTTCTCCACTGTGAGATCGATAAAGTCTATCTTAAATCTTAAGTGGAACCAAACATGGAGAAGCAGCATTAATGTTCCTATGCTCCACTTGTCTGGAACAAACTTCCAGAGACTGAAAGTCTGAGTTCTTTGAAGTCAAAGTTAAAAACCCATTGGTTTAGAGCTGTCTTTGACTGTTGAAATTAAACTGTTAACTGAGGTATTATTAGTTTAAGGTTTGTGGTCCAACTGTTTTATTTGTTTTACTCGTGTTTTTTTTATTACCGGTATCTTAATTTTGTTTAATTCTGCTTTTGTTGTTCTTCTATTTTATTGTCTAATTCATTTAAAGCACTAGTCCATGTACTGAATTGTGCTATAGATATAAACTGGTCTTGCCGGTCTCGACAGCACTGGCTTGCTATGGCAACACAGCTTAGTCAGGATGATTTCCCTCTGACCATTTCAAAATGTCTGATGCTTTGTACAAGCAAAGGTTGCTGGATACGTAACAACGTGGAACTAAAAGCAGGTATGAAATCATCAGCACCACAGAAAGATTTAATTAGCCTTATATTCAGTAAAACACGGATGGGGATTTTATCAACATATCCACCTGGTCTCCTCTGATGAGCTGTTTTTTATCTCGAGAAACTGAATACTTAATCAACACAAATCTAGATTTTTTTAGCAGATAAGTTCCAAATGTAAAAAAAGAATGAAATAAAAGCGTTAAAGAAGTAACGAATAATAACCTAATTACTATAAAAACCAGTTGACAAAGGGAGGGCAGCTGTCATTACAGACAACTAGCAATATTAATGAGACAGTCAAAATTATTTAACTCTAATCGGACACTATACTAGTAAATACCAAAATACATGGAGCGAAATACATGGGGCAAACCATATTTTAATTTGTATTTGACTGAATTTGTGTTTCTGATGTCTGAACTATATTTTTTCCATGTCAAATTCTGGATGTTTAGAAATGAATTAGAAATCAACATATTCCTATTGTTACTGGTCATAATTTGCATTATTTTGATTAGGAAGAAATGTATTTCAGAAATCATAAATGCATATTCAGTCAAGCTGATAAATGTCAAAACAGCCACTTAAAATGTGTAAACATTTCTAGGTATATGAAACTTAATTTCTTCTAGTACAATTTGTTGTTTTTTTTCCACTTTCTGAAATTCAGTTTCTGTTGGGAGAAATTTAATTTAGAAAACCTAGTATTACAGTTCATATTAGGAATGTGTTTTTGCCTATGAAGAATCCTCTTTTAGTGACCTACAAATGGAACAACAGAGAGTAGAGAGATTTTAATAAATGTCAAATCAGCCTGCCAAACAAGACTACATATAAACCATCACATTATCTTCAGTAGCAATCCTCTTTGTCTCTCTTCCTTGAAGCTGCAATATTGTATTTCTGTCTATTAAACATATTCTTAATTTCCTTTTCATGTCTGCCTTAAAATCTCTAGTTCCATTGGTGTAAAATCAGCTTTACCAACTCCACCTACTCAGTTGATTAAACTCACACCAGCCGTTGTGGAAACCAAAAACTAATTTTCCAACTGAGCGGAGACAGAGAGGTTTACTGAAGAAAACCTGCTCCCAACCAGGTTAGCTCTGGGGAGAATGTTACTACGGTAACAGAGACAAAGGTTGCGGAAACTATCTTTGTTAAATGGAAAAGTCAGAGTTTCCCTGTTTTCAGATTTTCGGTAAACCTGCTTCATGAAACGGAGCCCAGGCTGTGTGTTAGAACAACATTATAAGAAAAACAATGTGAATCAATCTCAAATGAAGGTTAAACAGATAACTCTGCACATATATAGGGAATAAATTCACCACACCTTTCATTCAAAATGGAGTTTATTAACATAAATCATTCAGCTCCAAGTCAAACATATTTCGGTTAAAAACTCTTGACTGATCAAGTGAAACTCAACTAAACTAAGCTACTGTGTACAAAGAAGAAGGAAAAACATGGTTGAAAGTCAATGAGGTGATGCAATGATATCAAAGTTTAGCATGGATTTTCTCTTGAATTTGGAATGCGGTCAAATTAGGTCAAGAGGTGACTAAAACATAATTTGGCCAAATAATGTTTTAATAAACGATTTGGTTAATCAGGAGCCCATAACCTTTATTTAATTGATTCTTTATCTTCTTTGAGTGCAGTATTAGCGTGCAGATAATGACTCCCGTTAAATGACTTCTGCTCATAATTCGCTGATCAAAATGTAATGAGCATATGAGAAAAAATATGAAAGTTAAAGTATTAGTGTTTAAATTAGTGAAAGAAAGCTTGTTTTAGCTTTGTAGACAGCAGCTCAAAACATGTCAGCATAGCATACCCATCGGTTCAACCTGTTAGCTCTGTCTTTACTAAACAATAAACATATATAATAAAAATCATCAAAAATACATTGTTTAACCAGAGAATCTGTCCCTAACAGTGCTAGAAATGCAAACCTCCTCTGATCTCTGTATGGAAGGCTTGAGTTTTCTCCAGTATTTAGTTTTAGCAGCTTTGCATGGCAGGCAGAGAGGAAGGGCCTTTTTATGTTCCCGCCAGATAAACATCAGGGAAGCTTTTCCTTTTTTTCACTGAACCCGTTCCTTTATACATACAAGTTCGAGAACCACTGGTCTAGGGTTTCCAGCCATCCCTTGAAACATATCAACCCATTTTTAGAGGAAATGCTGCATGCTTTGTGGGGAGGTGATCAGAGTGGGATTTGTCTGTATTTCTGATGGAATTAAAAAGTAAGTATTATTGTTGTTAACGATGTAAATGAGTGGCTGTTATCTGGTCAACCTACTCCTGTAGCTGCCATCAGTGCAAACTTTGACTGTTTGTCATAGTTTCAGGCTTTAGGGCATTTAGGTTTTGGAAAGTTAAAACTGGTTGTTAAGAAGAGGGCTGAATGAGGAGGTTGTTGGGCCATGCAGTTTGTCTAATCTGAAAGGCTTTTTTTTTTGTTCAAACAGAAAAAAATTGATTGGAGGCCTCATTGTTAATATTTTTTTATTTACGAGATGAAACCTTTAATTTTTCATCTGTATCAAGGTCTAATTAGGTCTACTCATTTATGTGCATTTGTTTTATGTGGAAATTCAGCGTGCCAATGTCAATAAAGCCTTTCCCACATATTTGACACAAAGGTTTCTCATTTGTTTGGCTTTTCCTCTGATCATTTAAATTACTACTTTTTCCACACATCTTGCATGGAAAAGGTTTCTTATCTATATTGGTTCTAATGTTATCAACTGAATTACCAATCTGAAAGAAATCTTTTCCTCATGTCTTACATGGAAAAGCTTTCTTATCTGTGTGGGTTTTGATGTGATCATTTAAACAACTCATCCGAGAGAAACTTTTCCCACATGTGTTACATGAAAACGGCTTCTCGCCTGTATGAGATCTGATGTGAACATTTAAATTATAAATTTTAGAGAAACCTTTTCCACACATCTTACAAGTAAAAGGCCTCTCACCTGTGTGGGTTCTGGTGTGAGTATTTAAATCACAAATTTGAGAGAAACTTTTTCCACATGTTTTACAGGAAAAAGGTTTCTCACCTGTATGGGTTCTGATGTGATATTTTAAACTATTAATCCGAGAGAAACTTTTTCCACATGTCTTACATAGTAAAGGTCTCTCCCCTGTGTGGGTCCTGATGTGAGCCTTTAAATTATGATCTCTAGAGAAACTTTGTCCACATATCTCACAAGAAAAAGGCCTCTCACCTGTGTGGCTTCTGGTGTGAGTATTTAAATCACAAATGCGAGAGAAACTTTTTCCACATGTATTACAGGGAAAAGGTTTCTCACCTGTGTGGGTCCTGATGTGGTATTTCAAACTATTCATCCGAGAGAAACTTTTCCCACACGTCTGACATGCGAAAGGCCTCTCACCCGTGTGGGTTCTGATGTGAGCATTTAAATCACAATTTTGAGAAAAACCTTTCCCACATGTCAAGCATGTTAAATGTTTTTCACCTGAGTGGGTTCTGTAATGGCGTTTCATGGTAGACCTTTTCATATAGGATCTCTCACAAACGTCACATTTAAAATACTTTTTGTTGGTGTCAGTTTGAGATTGACTTTCTGAGACAGTGGAGCTACTTTCTCTTTGATCTTTAGTCTCAACTTCGGTAGAGATATGAAAAGAAGGATCCTCAGTTATTGGTTCTCTTTCATGCAAATCCTCTTCCTGAAGAATAAAAGTCTCCATCAAACTAATTGACTGCTTTTGGACAAACTGCTCCTCCTTCTGACTACTGACTAGGTCCTCGTGGTCCTGTCTAGCTGGTAAATGTTCCATTAGCTGTTGTTCATGTTTAGGAAGTGAAAAATCAATTTTTAGTTTAAGTAGTGGAGATTCTGGTTTCTCCTCTTCCTTTTTATCCCACTGAGGTTCTGGTTCATCGTGCTCTTCCATCAGTAGCAAATCTGGTTCCTTCAGTTCCACTCTAGTCCAAATAGACTCAGATTCCTCGTTTTCTTCTTTGATCTGAGGAACAGCTAGATCATCTTCTTCCTCTTTAATCCATGAAGGTCCTGCTTCCCTCAGTTCTTTAATAGGAGGCATCAAATTATTGGACTGTTTCTGGTCAAACTGACAGCTAAGCACGTCCTTCTGGTCCTGTCTAGCTGGTAAATGTTCCATTAGCCACTGCTCATGTTTAAGCAGTGAAGAATCCTTTTCCTGCTTTATTTCAAGAAGTGGAGTTCCTGGTTCATCCTGTTCTTGCATCAGTTGCCAATCGGGTCCCTTGTGTTCCTCTATAGCCCACGTAGACTCAGTTTCCTCATTTTCTTCTTTGATCAGTGGACGTCCTAGTTGTTCTTCCTCCTCTTTAATCCATGGAGGTCCTGGTTCCTCCATAGCTTTACCAGGAGGAGATGGACTGTTTGGTTCAATCAGATCCTCTTCAGTCCATTGAGGAATTACTTCACCCTGGTCATGACTGGATTTCCTCATCTTGTTACAAAGCTGATGGATGGCAAATGTTTCCTCCTCATTTGATCAATTTTGCTTCTGGAGTTCTGTGGGGGACAAACAGTGATAATTGAAAATGGGCAACTAGGCCTTTAACTGTAAAAACCTAGAAATGCATTTTGATACAAATTTACATTTCGGTGCAGTCAGTTCATCAAGATTATGAGCCAAAGTTAAATGAGCTTTTGGAGACTGTCAATGGAGCATTAGAGCCCCTGCTAAGCTAAGCTAACTCAGTTGTTTCAGAGAGTCTTGTTATTGCATGCTTACAGTGCATTTGTCAAATAACCCAATTATGTCAATGCAAAAGTATCTCTTAGATAAACAATAGGACTAGATGTTTCAATCCCTTGAGACAGGGGTCTTCAATGTTTTTCAAGACCACAAACTGATGACTAGATGGACCAGGGACCCCCTAGTTGTATATATTGTATGAAATTTTTTTATATCAATCTGGTCCTATAGTCACTCTATCACAGATGGAGTAATGTAACCAAAGTAATTTCTCCCTGGCATTATTAAAGTATTTCTGATTCTGGATTCCTGGTTGATGGGACAGGTGTTGTGAATGAAATGGTGCCCATCAGCTTGAAGGAACTTCTGTTGTGCGTCGCTGAATGTGTGCATTGATGACTGAAAGACATCTTCTGCCTCCATTTATCTGCTTAGTACAGTGTGTTGAATTCATGTTAATGTGGATTTAAAGACATTTCAATTAGTGGAAAAATTGCAGGAGGGAATATAAAAAAAAGTGTAATCAACCAAAACTTTCACGACCCCCATGTCAGTACCTCCATGGACCCTCTAAGGGACAACCTGTTGAAGACCTCCGCCTTGAGACCAAATACTTAATGCTTAAAATGGAGGGAGCTTCCCACTACACCAGGTTGCAGAAGAACATAATTACTGTGGAGGGGTTTACAGGTATAATGTGTTTCGATGACTAGCCCCTGACAGATCCAGAGCCAGCTACCGATGGATTAGTAGCCGATAAATTTGATTGCTGGAAATTTATTGGAAAGAAAAACTGAGAAATCTTACTTCTGAATTTATTTCCAGAACGTTACTTAAGCTTTTGCTCATCCTCTTTTGGTAGTAATTACAACCTCACGTATGATTAAATATGATGTCACAAAGTCGGCACACCTATCTGTGGGCAGTTCTGCCCGTTCCTCACTGAAATACAACTCAGACTCCATCAGGTTGGATGGGAATTATCTAAGCACAGCTATTGCAGACCTCTACAGATGTTCAATCAGATTCAAGTCTGAACTCTGACTTGGCCACTCTAGGACATTAACAGATTGGCCTTGAAGAACTCCTTTTAGCTCCTTTTTCCCTGCTGATGAACAACATCACCAAAGTATGACGCTATCAACCCCATGCTTCACTATAGGGATGGTATCGGCTTATAATAACTTTTGCCTGGACACTATCATACAGGCTGGAATGCTGGATTGCTGCAAAAAAGGAGATCTTTCTGGAAGGTTCCCCTTTCCAAAGAAGAGCACTGATCGACCATGGGCTTTTTGGTTATACCCCTGATTAAGTTTCTTCTTCCCGATCACATGGTTCAGATGATTGACCAATTCTAAAAAGAGCAATTGGCAAGAGCCCAGGCTCCGGCTGGTAATCTGTGATAGCGGGCATTTGCCCGATGGACTGGGGGTCCTAATTTTAGCTTGGGAGGGCCGGTCGTCCTTAAACCATACCGGCCCCAACACTTACTCTCCGGCCAAAGCACCTACCTGTGACAGTAAATAACTAAAGGAGCTCAAGAAGTAATACAATGTTAACTACTTAAATGATGCATGCAGTATATATAGCCCTTCCTTTTCATGCACATCCTTGTGATGGTTGACATATGGTGTAAATTTCTATTTCTTCAATTTGTAAAATCCGTGCAACAAATTAAATTCTAATAAAACTAAAAAGCTTTAAGCCAAACTACAATGTTCCTCATATATTTGGCAAATTTATGTTCAAATATTCAGCAAAAATGTGTTGCAGTGCATGATGGGGTTTTGCATCTGTTTACATTATTCAATTTCATTGCCCACATGCCACCTAGACTCACAGTGAATTCTTACACACCGCTGAGCTTTTATGTATTAATTGAAAAACTGCGTGGCCTAATATCTTTCCCAGTCCGAGCCTGGATCAGCAACGTAGCTGGCACATCTGGAACATTTCAGAAATGTGCCACGGAACCCCCAGTGGACCCTCTCTGATTGACCAGAGTTGCTGTGATCGGCTGCAAAGACAGAGCAGGCTGCAACACAATGCTTATGTGCAGCTTCCTCATGCAGTTGAAGAAAGGGGTAAAACAGAGATCCATCCTGCCTAAAGCTATTGCAGCCTACAGCACATAACTTAGCTTGTATAATAACCCTTTTAGGAACAACAAAATTTTTTTGTTGCTCCAGCCGTAGTGAAGAGAGAAGAGGCAGTTTTGGAGTTCTGACTATCCCTGCTACCCTACAGAAAAGCATTAAATAGCTGAGCTCCATCTTTTATCAGAGATCTGATTGTTCCTTATGTTCCTAATAGGGAACTTCACTCTGAATCTGCAGGTTTACTAGTGGTTCCTAGAATTTATAAAATTAGAATGGGAGGCAGATCTTTAGATATCAGGCTCCTCTAATTTGGAACCAACCCTGTATACTTTTAAGGGTAGGCTTAGAACGTTCCTTTTTTTATAAAGCTTATAGTTAAAGAGGTTCAAGTTATCCAGTGCCATCCCTATAGTTTTGCTGATATAGGATTAGACTGCTGGAAGACATAGGGACCCCCTTTTCATCATTCTGCTTCATTCTATCTCTATTCTCCCCCACTCTGCTGAATCTGCTAGTTCAATCTCTAACATTAGATCTCTCTCTGTTTTTCCTCATAGTAGCTTCATCTGGTCTGTTCCTGTTTGGCTGTGACTCCATCCTGGGAGAAATATCAGCTGTGATGCTGCCATCAACACCTTTGTTTCTAGATATTGGAGCTTGGCCTATTTTTTCAGTGTAGTCCTGTTTCACTGACCGTGACTGAGTGGATGTTCTCTCTTCATCCTCTGACATGGGAGCTGGCTCGGGAGCTCGGCCTGCCTGGCTGTGCTTCCTGGGCGGGCCGCCTGTGAAGCTGGTTGACAGTTGCGTTTTGTATCTCTGCTTTCTGTCTCCTTGAACTCCAGTCAGCCTCAGCAGATGGCGCTCACACTGAGCCTGGTTCTGCTGGAGGTTTTCTTCTTGTTAAAAGGGAGTTGTTCCTCTCCACTATCGCCTAAATCATGCTACTGCGAGGGATTGCCTTCGAGTCAGTGAGTCGATGCAATCAACTGGTTTTCCTTTGATAGAAAACTTTGAATCAATTTGACTGTATGATCTGGTTAAAATTTAAAGTGCCTTGAGGTGACATGTGTTGTGAATTGGCACTATATATATAAACTGAATTGAATTGAAAAACCACTGTGGAAAACATGTAAAGCAGAAGACTTTTGAGTCTGGCAAGCTAGCAGTCCAGTGAACAGCCAGCTACAGCCTGAATTTCCTAATTTCCTCTGCCGAAAAAGAATCCTGCTGAGCAACAGGTCTAACTGCTGCACAGTTATATCTGCTAAAACTTGGTGGATCCTTGTCAATGAATTGGGGGAGAAAGGGGCATCAGACACAGTGCCGCTGAATCACATAGGTATTTTCCACCAATTAGGTTCGGAGCCCATTCCAGTTTCAAAGCGTATTTTCAAACGGGTTGCACCTGTTTCAAACAACAAAAAGAGGTTCTAGAGCAGCAGATCTGGTTCATGTCTGGCACCACCGAATAGCTGAGTGTATGGACTTTTGGCAGAATACTGATGCCATATGGCTCTACCTTTCTTATCTAATCCAAAATAGTTAGGTTATCCTGACCTATTTTCTGTATTTGTGCTGCTATATGTTTGGGCTGCTGGATCACACAGGGACCACTTCTTCATTCTGCATGATTATATATCTCTATCCCACTCTGCAGTGTTTGTGAGGTTCCACTCATATTTTTATATTCTCTTTGCTTTTAATTTATGTTCTCTGTGCTTTTTCTCATCATAGTAGCTTCATCTGGTCTGTTCCTGTTCAGATGTGAGTCCATTCTGGATTGAAATATCAGTTGTGCTGCTGCCATGGACATATGCTTACAGATGTTGGAGCTTAGCCTGTTTCCAGGCCTATTTATTATAATTCAGACTGTTAAAAACTATACCTACTTTTGAGCAAAATAATTGTACTTAGTATAAAAATGAAAAATAAAATATTTTTATAGAAACGTTTATACAGAAAATGCACCTTAAATCACTTTATGACAAAAAGTAACATGCAGCAGGTGTTTCACTTTCAACAATAAACATGTTTGATCGATTATATTTAATCCAATTCGATCTGGACTGATCTCAAATTGAATTTATGGTACATCTTTCAGCTGCTGCAAATCACAAACTGAGTTTCAAACATTATGCTGTTAGTGTCAAATAATCTAGTGCAGGTTTGAAGAGTCCGAGGATTAAAGATGCAGAAAGTAGTGAAAAAAATAGGAAGAGTTGTCCTTCTGATGATTTACTTTCAATAAAAGATATAAATAATATATTTCAATTTATCTATTCATATAAGAAAATACATCAGAACTTCTCAGTTTTAATCCAGCTAATATGAAAACTGATCAATGATCTATCAGACACTTTCTTTCGCTAATATGAAAACTGATCAATGATCTATCAGACACTTTCTGTCGCTTCATACCTATTCTGTGGAGATTTATTTGGGGTTTCCAGTAGATTTCCATCAGTCTGTTTTCTTCCTCGTAGAGGATGATGAGTTTTTTCAACCTCTGTGAAGATTTCCTCAGCAGCAGCAGTTAGTCGCTCTCTGATAAACTCTCTCAGATGCTGAACTACAAAAAAATTATACTAAAACTACTGAAATATTCAGCTGAGATACGAGAACACAACAAACTATTAGCTAGGTCCCCTTTAGCCGCCTTTGTTTTGCTTCCTGGATGTCACAAAGCAGCTGAACGGTCTGCCTACCGCCCCCTGCTGGGCGGAGGTGGAACAGCAATACAATTGTCTGAACAAGACCACAACTTTCCTAAACTTTAATTAATGGGGCAGATATTTACTAGATATTTTATACAGTAAGAGGTATTTTGTTTCAGTCTTTCTAATATCCTCATACATTTTTATAATGCACGAGTTAGTTTTTAGTTCTAATAGTATTTAGAGTCCCTTCTTCTATGGCTAGTATTTCTATATTCATCCAACAAACACGTCCACTAACCTTCATCTGTCTGGGTCTATACAGCACTGGCTACCATGGCAACAGAGCTCAGTCAGGATGATTTCCCTCTGACCAGGGGAGTCGGTCAGAGTCTCCTTCAGAAACTGACTACTTTAGTGGGACAATGTACTCTGCTATCAGTAGATATCTTTAAGTCTTAGAGAGAAATCTTTGAAATACATCAGAAGAAATCGTCCGTCAAAATTGTAAGATTAGATTATATCAGTCCAGCCTAAAGGTTGACAGTATATTATGAAATGATATCAATAATGATAACAGCAGCCTAACCATACTGAGACTAAGGCTGCTAGAAAACTCTGAAAGAAGACACTGAGGGCTCTGGACTCCATGCTGAACCTCCTCAGTCTTATAGAATAGAATTCAACTTTATTGTCATTCCACTGTCACAAGTACAGAGCAACGAAATTAATGCTCTGCATTTAACCCATCCCCTTGGGGAGCAGTGGGCTGCCATTGTGCGGCGCCTGGGGAGCAGTGTGGGGTTAAGGGTCTTGCTCAGGGACCCAGAGTGGCAGTATGTGGGAGTGGGGGATTGAACTCACAACCTCAGCATTCAAAGCCCTATGCCCTAATCACCAGCCCCCCTATTCTTACTGATGTTTCTGATCATATTGATGTAATTTCATAATCTCAGATCCTCAGTGAAGCTTGGAGCAACTGGACCATGACAGAGATAGCTCTCCTCACTGTATTTTCCTGTGATCAGACCAACTCCTTGGTCTTATTCTCCTTTTAATATCAGCTTCTTTCTCTTGCATAACATAGTCTTTGTTCTCACCTTAAATAAAACTCATGATGGTGGGTTTTCTGTATATTAATTGCTGCTGTTTAATGTTTTCCAGCTGTAATTGAACAGGACATACAGAAATGGGTCAGCAGCTCTCTCTGGAGGTGCCAGCGTTAAGGTGTGGTGAGAACAAGGATTCATTTTTGATCAGTACCGCATGTTTCCTGCTGCATAACCTGATGATTAAGATCTCAGAGCTTTGCAAAGGATGTGAAGTTATTGCATTAAAGCCTGGCTTGTTCTACTGTGACAGCTGGGAATGTGAGCAATATTGTTTAATGTTTAAACCTGAATGACTTTAATATTTTATTGAAAGTAATATATAATGTGATTTATTCAATTGAATTGATTGAATAAGTAAATCATAGATAGATCAGTTGGATTTCCTTCACATTCCTTTTTTTCCTGATAGAGGAGCCAGACACCCTGTCTACTTTTAAGGCTAGGCTTAAAACGCTTTTGATAAAGCTTATGATTAAAAACAATATTATATATCTATCTCTATAGTTATGCTGCTATAGGCTTAGACTTTGGAGGACATAGGACCCCATTTCATCATTCTGCTTCATTCTCTCTCTGTTCTCCTATATTCTGCAGAATCTGTTAGTTCAATCTCTACTGTTCTTCTCTCTCTGCTTTTTCCTCAGAGTAGCTTTTGCCTCGTCTGTTCCTGTTTGGCTGTGACGTCATCCTGAAAAAGAAACATCAGCTGTGCTGCTTCTATCAACACCCTTGTTTATAGATGTTGGAGATGCGGCCTGTTTTCCAGTGTGGTCCTGTTTCTCTGACCGTGACTCGAGTGGATGTGCTCTCTTCTGCTCCTCTGGCATGGGAGCTGGCTTGGAGCTCGCTCGTCTGCCTAGCTGTGTGTTTCCTGGACGGGGCCGCCTTTTACAGCTGCTTTTTGTATCTCTGCTTCTGTCTCCTTAGAACCCCAGTGCGAATCCTCGGCAGATGGCGCTCACACTGAACCCTGGTTCTGCTGGGGTTTCTTCCTGTTAAAAGGAGTTTTCCTCTCCACTGTCGCTACAAGCATGCTTAGTGTGAGGGATTGTATTTGAGTCAATGAGTCAATGCAATCAACTGGTTTTCCTTAGATAGAAAACTTTGTATCAATTTGACCGTATGATCTGGTTGAACTGTAAAAGTGCCTTGAGATGACATGTGTTGTGAATTTGGCGCTATATAAATAAACTGAATTGAAATTGAATTGACAGAGATCTGCTCTCCTCACTGTATTTTCCTGTGATCAGACCAACTCCTTGGTCTTATTCTCCTTTTAATATCAGCTTCTTTCTCTTGCATAACATAGTCTTTGTTCTCACCTTAAATAAAACTCATGATGGTGGGTTTTCTGTATATTAATTGCTGCTGTTTAATGTTTTCCAGCTGTAATTGAACAGGACATACAGAAATGGGTCAGCAGCTCTCTCTGGAGGTGCCAGCGTTAAGGTGTGGTGAGAACAAGGATTCATTTTTGATCAGTACCGCATGTTTCCTGCTGCATAACCTGATGATTAAGATCTCAGAGCTTTGCAAAGGATGTGAAGTTATTGCATTAAAGCCTGGCTTGTTCTACTGTGACAGCTGGGAATGTGAGCAATATTGTTTAATGTTTAAACCTGAATGACTTTAATATTTTATTGAAAGTAATATATAATGTGATTTATTCAATTGAATTGATTGAATAAGTAAATCATAGATAGATCAGTTGGATTTCCTTCACATTCCTTTTTTTCCTGATAGAGGAGCCAGAGAATATATTGTAATTGAGGTAAAACTGCCCAATTTATCGTGATATTGATATGAGATCATTTGTGCTGTCCCCTGAAGGGAGTAGTACACACCGTCGTAGGAAATCTTCCATTTCTAAGCAATTTCTCACATGGAATAGCCTTCATTTCTAAGAACAAGAATAGACTGTCAGGTTGCAGATGAAAGTTCTCTTTTTCTGGCCATTTTGAGCGTTTAATTGACCCCACAAATGTGATGCTCCAGAAACTCAATCTGCTCAAAGGAAGGTCAGTTTTGTAGCTTCTGCAACGAGCTAAACTGTTTTCAGATGTGTGAACATGATTGCACAAGGGTTTTCTAATCATCAATGAGCCTTCTGAGCCAATGAGCAAACACATTGTACCATTAAAACACTGGAGTGATAGTGGCTGTAAATGGGTCTCTATACACCTATGTAGATATTGCACCAAAAACCAGACATTTGCAGCTAGAATAATCATTTACCACATTAATAATAAATGTGGTAAATGACTAAAAAATAGAGTCTATTTCTTTAAAGTTAAGACTAGTTTAAAAGTTATCTTCATTGAAAACTACAGTGCTTTTCCTTCAAAAATAAGGACATTTCAATGTGACCCCAAACTTTTGAACGGTAGTGTATATATTTTTTTTTAGAGGCGAGATCATCTGTGGTAGCAGCACTAGACATCTTCCAGGCATGTGAGTAAAACTAGCAGCAGTTCAGCGGACAGGATGAATGAATGGTAGCCGACGCACGCGGATGAAATCATACACACTCAGCTTTGTTTTAAAATATATAACCACGGATGTCTGGGGGACAGTGATTCACCTACATGTTCTGAATGCTGGCGTACCATAAAGAATAAAATTATGAACAGTTTAGTTTGTGCCTTCAATGCGTTGCCCATAGGAAGACGTTACTTGGATTATAAAAACAGAATATCTTCAGAACAGCTCAAATGACACAAAAACTCATATGGGTGAGTAGAAGCATGATGTAATAACGTAAAATCAAAAGGGCCCAATGTAAAAAAAAAAACGGTGTTCCCATTTAACAAATGCAATGATCCATTGAAAGGGCTTTCTATCAAACTTAAAACAGCCACCTTACTAAAAGACACAACTGAACAATAACAAAGTCTACATTCAAGATTAAACAGTAAGAAATGGTATAGGCAATCATAAACATATTAAAATAATTGAAGAACTTGGCTAAATAAGTAGATCATTAAATGGAATCACTGATAAAACCCATTGATTTCTACCCTTGTCTGAAGTAGGCCAGCAGCACAGAATATATTACCATGGTAACTTCCATCCATCCATTTTCCGTCACGCTTAATCCCAGTTGGTGTCGCAAGAAGTTCTGGTGCCAATCTCCAGCTGTCAATAGGCAAGAGGTGGGTTTTTTTTGAATTGCATAATAATCAGGTTTGTTAAATAGCACATGATAAACCTTATGTATGCACAGCTTACACTGAGATTTTGGGGGCCAAACCAGTTATGAAATAATTTCCCATGTTTCACACTTTCATGCTCAGGGAGAACCTTCTTGCTGCAAGGCACGCTTGTCAGTGCTATCCACTGCACCACTGAGCAGCCCACCATGTTCCACTTTTTTGTGGAACAGACTTAAGCTCAATTACCTTCTTGCTGCAAGGCATCATCTGCACCACTGAGCAGCCCACCATGTTCCACTTTTTTGTGGATGAGAAGCCCAATTACAACTTATCTTGGTTTGGTGAAATAGGCCTCTGGTGTTGTAATTTTTGAGATCAACCAGCTCTAATTTAGTCCAGAGGCAAAAAAAAAAAAAAGAAAAAAAATTAGACCAGATATCAGACTTTATTACATTTTCCCAAATCAGATAAAACTTTAACTAATCCCATAGAGGCCTTAAAAGGTCCTGCTGTTATTGTGCACAAATACAATCCAGGTCTGAATACCTGACCCCAGCTCTGCTTTCACATAGATGCAAAAAGGCTCTATAGGTTCCCCAGATTGAGCTTTACGCCAATCCCAAAGTGGGTTTTAAAGATTATGCTATTAGTTCAGAAATATCTATTGCAGGTTTGATCTGTCAGTTTTGGGGGGCAGGATGTCAATTAGAAAAAAAGGGCACTTTGTGTGGCGCATAGAGCCGCTCACTGTCCTTGCAGAGCGGGCAAAACTTAAACATCATTCTTGATATCTGAAATCTAAATTATGACCAGTAACATTTGGATTTCAGAGTTCTGAAATTCATTTTTAGACATCCAGAATGTTTATTTTAGATAAGAGTAATGTTAGTTTGGCTATCTGATAGTAACGGCCCAACACACATGGATGGAGAAAAGTGAGGTCTTTGTACTAGTAAGAATTACATTTCAGATATCTTAGATATTTTAGATAGGAAGAATACTATTAAAGATATCTGAAATACTATCAGGTCAAGCAAATATATGCTAAAACGGCCACTTAAAATGAGTAAAGATTTGTAGATATCTGAAATTTGTTCTAGTTCTTACTAGAACAAATTTTATTCCAGGTAACCTAAAATTCCATTTCTACTGTGAGAAATGTAATTAGTGATAGTCTGTTTTTATATAGTACTTTTTCAAGTCTGATGTCTTGACCTACTCTATGTTCATTGACCCATTCAGGCTCACGCTCACTCACAATACTTTTCTAAAGTATTGTGTGTTTCTTTAATAGAGTAGATTTTGACCCATAATTTTTTTACAGTGAACATTTTTATTTTGTTTCAGAGTCTACCTGATATTCTCACATGCATCACATTCTAACAATAATTCTAAAAATAATAATGTTAGACGGCTTTTAGTTCCAGTTTTCCTTCTAGTACATCTTAGTCACTGCTTTTGCAACAAATGTTTTTTATATCGATCCTCCAACATTTTCCGAATAGGTTTTAAGTTATAACACTAAAGGTTTAGATTCACACATTCATATTTATCTGGAGGTTGCTTACAGTTTCCATTGACTTTTCATCAGACACTAATTTTAGGCAGTTAGATACTTTCCATCCAGTTTTATTTAAATACAGACCATGAAACCATCCAGCAGCCGGAGCTGAGCTGCTAATCAGCAGCGTCAGTCTTATGTGTGGGCTGCAGGGGCTGATGGGAGTTTTTAGGGGCTATTAGAAACCATGTTTCCCTCGTCATAGCTAGCAGCTCATCCTTGTTTGGCTTCAGCTGCATCAGAGTCACTTCTCTCCAGGTTCACCAATTAACCTGGAACAAACACTGTCCCTCTAACCTGGTTGGTCTTCATTTCTCTCAGACAAAAGCCTTTCTGAAATTTACATCAATCATTAAAAGGAATATACATTCATTCATTTCATTCATACATTCATTTCATTTAGCTTTAATGTGTTATTAGGCATTATAAAGACTACAATTCAGGTTATTTAATTTTTTTTACTTAAACATGTAAACATAACATCCTTTTGCCATAACCATCCCCCTGAAACTTCAGCCCCAAAATTATTCGAACAGAAACTCGTATATAACCCTCTTAGAATAAGTTTTAACAATCTGGTAGAGAGAAAACGTACTCCGATCATCACGTGTGTATACGTATACTAGGGCTGCAACGGACGATTATTCTGCTAATCGATTAATCGGTCGATTATTAAACCAGGAGAAAGTAGGTTTGAGGAGTTATGGATAGAGCATATTGACAGATGAAAAACATTTTTATCTTAAATAAAAAACTGTTTACTTTTTTCTTTTTACATTTTTGGTATAATTGCTTCTCAAGGTGGGTTGCTCTGTCAGCTAAAGGCACGTTTTAGACTCTCTACACTCCAGTTAAAGAAAAATCGATTACTAAATTAGTTGACAATTATTTGATTAATCACAATAAATCTTATTGTTTCAGCTCTAACATCTATCAAGAGTTCAACCAGATTCGATAATTTTAGCATCCGTAGAACTGTCTAGTTTTCTGGAAACATTCTAGTAGTAGAAGAAATTGCCTGTTTTGTAAACAAAGGCACAAGTCCTGCCCCTCACATTTCATGTTCTTCGATTCTTCAGCCATGACTGTGGATGAAGATTCTTTATTGCATCTTTTTGTTCATGCTTTTTTTTTTTGGTGCTCATTTTAGTTAAGGTCTCAGCGTTGCTTTATGCTAACAGTCTTTCACCACAGTAGTAGAGGGAAGGCTGGAATGTTCATACGCACTTTACAGAGTCACTTAATGGAATAATTTTTTTCTTGAAGATTAGGAACAACTGAATGAGGGTTAGTAAAGGATAAAAAGGCCCACTGGTCTTGCACACATCTGAGGTGGAAATTATACTCCAAAGATCTGAATGGGTCTGTACATGGGGACCAATCGCAATTGTGATCAGAAAAACCAACCTCTCCTTCAAATTGAAATTTTTTATTGATTGGACCAAATCGGATTACAATCTTCAGTCTGACATGTTTGCATTAAACATTTTTGATCTAATCAGTCCTTCAATACGATTGTGTCCAAGTAAACATAACCATGGAAAAACTCCTATGGCTGCATTTTCATTTTTGAATCTGATAATTAACTATCTATATTATCTATATCACTATATAATTAACATAATCTCGCTTGTTATTGATGCCTTTAATGGTGGTTGCCAGTGTGTCAGAATGCAATTATCAGATTTGTACTACATACATTATTTTTTGTTATATTGATAAAGAGCTAGTTTCCCATGGTTTTTAATCACTGTTATCCATCTTCAACCTCACATTAAAGAAAATATAGTGAGAATAATTGTGTGGGAAAAATATTTTATTATAATAAACAAAAAGGAGACATTGAAATCAGGTCTTCTACAAAGATTATGCACAGTTCTTATCAAAAGTTACAGGCAGATGAATAAATAGTTTAAAACAAGAAAGCTATATTGCAGTCACTGGAAGCACAACATAAATGCAAGAGAAAAATGAAAAAAAGCAAGTAACCAATGACCCCAGAGCAGTATACATTTACAAATATTTTAACATAGCTTTGAAATAAACAACAGAATCTGAAGATTTATTATTTTCATACAACTAAACAGTATTTTAGGGGCATATGGTAAATTTAGATCCTGTCTGAGATGGACTGCAGACTAATATTTGGATAGCCTTTCCATTCACATTTAACCAGGTAACTTCAGTTTTTCAGTGCTTGGTGCTACTTTCTGGGTTTTTGGGGGGGCAGCTTTTGTACAGCTGCAATGCTTTGTTTCACCAACAGGAGCTGCAGCCTTTGAAGTTGAGTGTGCAAAGTTTGTATTTGATACACCATGTTTTGGCACAAAATAAACTTAAATGCTCATAAGAGAGAAAGTACTCCTCAAAATTATTTCACCATGTCTGACATGAAAATGTTTCTGACACATTTGATTCTGGTGGGAACCTGAAAATGACAAATCTGAGAGAAACCTCTTCCAAATGTCTTACCAATATACCCTTTCTCCACTGGACAAAAAAAAAAAAAGTTTAAACCCATTAAAAAAAAACAACCAGCTTCTAGTGGCATTTTTTTGTGTTTCAAACTACTCATCAAGCGACCCTGTTTAAAATAGCCTTTAAATGGTTTGTATCCGATCAGCATACAGCGGGAACAGCAGACCCGTGTTGACCCACTGATTTACTCCATATACTTGAGTGCAACTAACGTAGAACACAACATCGCAGCAGTCGAGTCTGATATAACAAGCCATCAGTGTTGGCCAGTAGAACTATTACAAGTAGCCATGTTTATTGTTTTCTACATCAAATAGCTTTTCAATTAGGGCTGAAACAATTAATCAGATTAATCGTGATTAATCAATTATTGAAATAATCATCAACTAATTTAGCTATTAATTAATCATTACTGGAGTATAGTGAGACTTACACATGATTTTAGCTGACCCACTTAGAGCACCAATATACCAAGATTGTAAAAAATAAAATAAAATAAAACATTTTGCATTTAAGATAAATGTTTTTGTCCATCAATATGCTCTAACTAGAACTACTTCAGTGCAAAAGTTTTAGTTTCACCTGGTTTTATGTCATAAAAAATCTTTAAGGAGCCTTTGGCTATCCGATTATTAACTGATTAATAAAACAAATAATCAATTTCCAAAATAATTGTTAGCAGCAGCCCTATGTTTGATAGTGAAGCTACTTTCATGGTTAAGTGTCAGGGTAGCATGTAGATTTTCCCAGGCACGCATCTATCCTGCGTAAACTCCAACAAAGACGTATCAGAAGTAGGGATGGAAGCGGTTTATGAAAACCGTCTCACAACCGATTCGGTTCAACTGTCTCACCGGCCCAATCTACAGGTGTGTTCGTTCAGATCATCGCGGCTGCTCCTTTTCTCATAAGCTTAAGGCGATTACACCCAGAGCAGAAGGTGGCGGTACTGCGACCAAAGCCAACCACCAGTAGTAAAACAAGAAGAAGAAGAAGCGAAAAGCAGGTGTAGCGCAGAAAAAATCAGTTGTTGTGGAGAATTGTGTGGGAATGGTGAGTGGGAAAAGAACAGGAGTTGAAGACGCGCCAGCAGCACTTTATAGGTCTGCTGTATGGGACCACTTTTGCATTTAGAGTGACCTACGATATGACGGGCGGAAAGTTGTGGATAAAAGTGCAACAAAGTGCATTGTGCAAGCAAAATTGTGCAACATGACGGTTGTTTATGCTAACAGCACCGTGACCACTGTGGTGGTTTTCAATGGTAAAATCCAAAAAATCAGGACACCTTAGATCATCTGATTGCCCCAGGGCCCGGGAGAAGAAGCATTTATTTTATAGATCAAATTGACATGCTGTCCTCAGTACCCGTAACACAGCGCTGAACATCCGAACAGAAGATATCTGTCTTTTCTCTCTTGCAAGTTCTCGACTCACATACCAATCCACAGAGCATTTATAGACCACTATGTGTACGCAAACCAACGGAAATTGCCGACCTTACTGGAAACCAAACCGTAACTGCGACCCTCAAGGATTTTGTGATGTTCTCTCTTTTGAACCCCTCCGCTCCACCCCTTTAATCTCAGACAGTGTACAGCCATGCAACAAGGGATGTAAACCGTGAACCAGCCGTGGATTTTGGAGACTAAATAGACTGGGAGCTAGAGGAAGGGAAGGACAAGGCAGACCTGTCATGTCCAAGTCTAAAACTTAAGGACACACTTGGAGCTACATTCAACCATTTGAGGTAGTCATAAAACTCAGCCGGCAAACATCAAAAGCTAACATAGCCTCATCAGAAAACATTTCCGTTAGAGGCATATTAATTAGCTAAATGACGATTGTTAGTGGGTCAACTTGTGTTAACCTGCTAATTTTAGTGGGAAGAGGCTAAAGACAAGGTTTCTAACCTGTGTGGGTTCTGCTGTGAACTTCAAAATGACTAAGCTGAAAGAATCCTTTTCCACATATCTTGCATGGAAAAGGTTTCTCACCTGTGTGGATTTTGATATGATCATTTAAACTATTAAGATGAGAGAAACTTTTACCACATGTTTTACATGGATAAGGTTTTTCACCTGTGTGGGTTCTGATGTGAACATTTAAATTACTAATCTTAGTGAAACTTTTTCCACACGTCTTGCATGTAAAAGGTTTCTCACCTGTGTGGGTTCTGATGTGATCATTTAAGCTATTGATATGAGAGAAACTTTTCCCACATGTCTTACATGGAAAAGGTTTCTCACCTGTGTGGGTTCTAATGTGAACATTTAAATTACTCATCTGAGAGAATCCTTTTCCACATGTCTCACATGTAAAAGGTTTCTCACCTGTGTGGGTTCTGATGTGAAAAGTTAAACTAGTAATACGGGAAAAACTTTTCCCACATATCTTGCATGAAAGAGGTTTCTCACCTGTATGGGTTCTGATGTGATTATTTAAATTGCTAATCTGAAAGAATCCTTTTCCACATGTCTTGCATGTAAAAGGTTTCTCACCTGTGTGGGTTCTGATGTGATAATTTAAACTATTGATAGCAGAAAAGTTTTTCCCACATGTCTTGCAGGGAAAAGGTTTTTCACCTGTGTGGGTTCTGACGTGAACATTTAAGTTGCTAATCCTAGAGAAACTTTTTCCACACATGTTACATGTAAATGGTTTCTCACCCGTGTGGGTTCTAAGGTGATCCTTTAAACTAGTAATCTGAGAGAAATTCTTTCCACATATCTTACATGGAAAAGGTTTTTCACCGGTATGGGTTCTGATGTGAACATTTAAATGACTAATCCGAGAGAAACCTTTTCCACATGTCTTGCATGTAAAAGGTTTCTCATCTGAATGGGTTATGTAATGTCGTTTCATGGTATACTTATTCTTATAGGATCTCCCACAAATGTCACATGTGAAAGACCTTTTCTTTTGGTCAGTTTGAGACTGACTCTCTGAAATGGTGAAGCTGCTTTCTTCCTGATCTTTAGTTTCAACTACAGGCAAGATATTGAAGGAATGCTGTTCAGTTCTTGGTTCTCTTTCACTAAAGTCCACTTCCTGAAGAGTAAAAGTCTTCAAAGGGATTGACTTCTTCTGGACAAGCTGCCCCTTGTCCTGACTGCTGTGTAGATCCTTCTGACCTTGTGTTGAATCTACTGAAGGCCATAGTTCATTTTTAGGCAGAGGAGAATCTGGTTCCTCCTTGACTTCAATCAGTGGTGGTGATGGTTCTTCCTCTTCTTTAATCCATGGAGGTTCTGGTTCATCCTGTTTTTCAGTCGGTAGCAAATGAGGTTCCTTCTGTTCCTCTTTAGCCCATGTAGACTCAGGTTCCTCATCTTCCTCTTTGATCAGTGGAGACTCAGGGTGCTCCTCCTCCTCCTCTTTAATCCATGGAGGTCCTGGGTCCCTCAGGTCTTTAAAAGAAGGAAATAGATTTTCTCTTTTCATCTCCTCTTCTGTAGTCCATATATGTACTTCTTCCTCTTGGTCATGAACAGGGTTCCTCCCTTGGCTACAGAGCTGTTGGATGGCCAATGTTTCCTCCTCACTGGAGACATGTGGCTTTTCGAATTCTGAAGGAAACAAAAAAAGGTCATAAATATAATGCAATTACACCCTTTTTCACTGCTAACTGAAACCTAGGGGCATATTTCAATAAAAATGTACCTGTAATTTCACTTTCTTTGGGTCATGGGCAACAGATCCCAGTCTGAGTTTTTGTTCAGGCTGAGAAAGTAATTGCATTTCCAATTACAATCAAAATGATAACTTAATTCTTTGATAATGTGAACAACAACGAGTGCATTTCTTATTTCAAAATCCCAATCAATCACTTTATGTCTATAGCATATTTACAAAGCCGCAGGGGAAACCAAAGTGCTGTACCTAAAAACAAAAACAACCATAGGGGTAACCAAAGTGTGCACTTTTACTCGTCGTCTCCCGCTTAATTTGGGACTGGGTCAGGCAGGCAACAGTCTCAGTGAAATCAGGCAGGCAACAGTCTCAGCAGAAACTTCCAGACTTCCTTCTCCCCAGACACCTCTTCCAGCTCTGCTGGGGGAAGCCAGAGGCACTCCCAAGCCAGCTGAGAGACATGGTTCCTCAAGTGTCCCATGGGCCTCCTCCCGGTTGGACGTGCCTGGAACACCTCCCGAGGCGTCATGGGGGCATCTGGAAAAGATGTCCAAGCCACCTCAGCTGACTCCTCTCGAAGTTGGAGGAGAAGCGGCTCTATTCTAGCCTCTACCGGATGATCGAGCGGCTCACTCCATCTCTAATGGAGTGCTCAGCCACCCTGCAAAAGTTAATTTCAGTTGCTTGTATGCGAGATTTTATTAGTTTGGACATGATCATGATTTCATGTAGGAGGGTAGTAATATAGACCAAATAGAAAAAAGAGAGCTTCGCCTATTTTGCTCAGCTCTCTTAACCAAAACAGACAGGTGCAGGGTCTGCATAATAGACACCTGGGCAACAGGAGAGACACAGTAGAATGCCGTCTACAAGTCCACAAGACTTGAAAAACTAATCTGTGACACTCTGCAGATTCTGACGCTTTCAGATCCTCACGATGCATTTATTTGATTCCCTAACAACAGATGACAGACAACAGACGTGTGTTGGATAGATCTTAGGCCAGGATCAATTATAACATTTATTCTGACCCGTTTGTTTAGTTTTGCAGCATTTTCACCTAATCTGTCCAACCAGCTGTGTTTTGGACCACGTTTGTCACAAATTTATCTAGTTGACTGCTTATTAATTTTTTTATCTGCCTTTTTCTACATGAAAAAATATCAAGCAGTCATTGCGTGTGATACATCGTAGTGGTAGCTGCTAAACTGTGGGATTTAAATTCTACTATCAATACATAAAAAGTAATCTTTCTGCGTCAGCAGGTACATGATTCAGATGTCATTAGCTGAAATGCACCTAAATAAATAAATTGTACCCCCCTTTGTACATATGGGGCAATAAAACCAGTTCAGAAGGAGCCGTTATCTCCTAACTTGAAATTGCAAACAGACTGAACATAATAGCAACAGGTGTTTCTATCCTCAAATCACTGTTTGTGTGAAATGACACAGGTCATCATACAGGACAGAGTTTTGGGGTCTCTGAGAAAAAACACCTCGTGGTGACTGGTATTTCAAGGAAAATCAATAAAAATGAAACTTACTCCTCCAAGCTGCAGGTTTTGATTAATAGCTTATGGTTCAGCAGGAGAAATGACACTCCATTGTGGGACAGACCTTTATTTATATTTTTCTATAAACTTGTGAACGACACTATTCTCAGTGTGGAATTCTTTGCACCAACTGCTTTTCTGTGGATACAACTTCTTTGCCACATCGTTCTAATCTGAAAAAAGAAAAACCCCAAAAACAAAGAAATTAATTCATTAGACATGTCTGGTTGATTTTTTTGCAAACAGTTTTGTTACCTTAGGAATATTTTTTCGTCAGGCATCGACACAGCCACCTAAGCTTCAGTAACGTCTGCGGTGCGCATAGATTCTAACCAGCTGATCTCGCCACCAGTCAATCTATTACACAGGTGGCTTCACTCCCTCCATTACTACCAACA
>JAGKQL010000962.1:0-20506 GCA_018398635.1 Cyprinodon brontotheroides
AGGTGATGATCTAGGGTGCCAATGTTTGAGCAAAAAAGATCCCCCTTTACCTTTCAAGTGTTAAGTATAGTGCTGCAGTTGCATTGTGTCATTCATTACTGTTTTAAATAAATTAAATTTGCGTAGCTGTAGCTTTTGATTCCAGTTGAGCAGTATACATTTTTTAGCTTTTTTAGGCAAAAGGAATCAAACCCAGAACCTTCTTGCTGCAAGGCAACTTAACCAACTGGCGCCGCCCCCGTTGCCATCCATGTTATGGTTAAAATCAATCTATTCCCAGGTCTCTATGATGTTGAGTAAACAGAGTTATCATAGCTGACATGAATTTAGGGCAATCTTCATTTGGTGCATAAATGTGCAAAAGAATTTGTTGACAGTATAATAGTTGACAGATTAGATATATCTACTATCCTGATCATAGTGCTCTTCTTTTTGATTATAAATGGCAAGTTTTTGTGGATAATTATTGCTGTTCCCCTTTTATTACTTGTGTAGCTTGAAAAATAAACCTACCTACCCAGTCTCTCTTTAGTTTTTTATGTTTCTTGATTGGATGACCTAAACCCTCTGACATTAAATGTTACCACATTCAGTTAATTTTTACCATGTGTAAAGTAAATGATATCGCCCCATATAATACACTTGCAGAAAAGACACAAAACATAGAAAAAAATATAAATAATAAGATGGATTCAACAAAAGCAGACAAGATAAGAATCCCTCTCAGCTTATTCATGGTCATTTTCAAACCCGTGGAGTTTGTAGATTTTCCTTTGGCAGTTCACCATGTTTTACTGTCAGTTAGTGACCCAGTAGGGAGCTTATAATGTAAGTGCTGCGCCTGTTGTCTGGTTGGTGATTATGTAGCCCACTGTGTCGTATAATCTCTGCTTCTAGTTTCCAGATCATCATCAACTGCATGTCTCAACGCCAGCATAGTCACAGGTATTCCCCTCAGCGCCATTGTTTCCATCTAAATCTGCACCATGTTTGATGGGTTTCATTGGCGGGCGCCCTAGGCACCTCCATCCATCGCGCAACAAGTGCTTTATGGCATTCCTTTTCATTGCTGCAGGTGTTATGATGCCCCTATCACTGGCGCAGGCGGTTATGGTGCCCTTTTCCCATGCTGCAGGTGCTCATGGTGCCTTTTCCTATCTCTGCAGGTGCCATGGCACCCATCATCCTGCGGTGGGCTTCATGGTGTCCTCTTCCCATGGCTCCAGGCGCCACGTACCATTTTCTATCGCTGCAGGTGCTATGGCACTTTCATTGCACGCCGCTGCATGGCGCCCCTTTTTCCATCGCTACTGGCTTATTGCACCCCCTTTTTCCGGGCCGCTATAGGCTTGTAGTCCTCCATCCATCGCTTCCAAATGCCATGGCGCCCTGCATCTATCTTCGCAGGAGCATCATGGTGTGTTATATCTGTCGGCCAGTAGTTTCTGGCAGCCTTTTTCAATCGCTACAGGCACCCAGCGCGCCCTCATTCAGTACTGCAAGATGGGGCCACTAAAAATCTTGGAGTGGCATACTTAAACTTAAAGCCAAAATTTCAGGGTTTGAATCTAGAATTTTGGTAAACCTGCCTATAGAAACTATAAATACTTAAGTAAACACACCTACTAATATCTCAGCTTATTGTGTGATTTTTAATGTTACGTGACTGGCTGTGCATAATGGGATGCATTGGTAAACTGATGCTACTATAATTTACACTGGCGAGTGGGATGGCCAGGGCATTGCACTACCCCCTGGTGGTGCCACTGAATGTGCCTGCTTTAGAGTCGATTCCTAGCAACATGTCAACAAATTGTACTTAAAAGCCATCAGCTGATCCAGACTGCTGCAGCCAGAGTTTTCATGAAAATTAAAAATAGAGATCATATCTCTTCTGTCTTAGTTGCTCTTTATTGGCTTCCTATTAAATCCAGAATACAATTTAAAATCCTACTTCTCACATATAAAGCCTTAGAATGGCCAAGCTCCATCTGATATCAGATGCTTTTTCTCATAGTAGCTTTGCCTTGTCTCTTCCTGTTTGGCTGTGACTCCATCCTGGAGAGAATTATCAGCCGTGCTGCTGCCATCAACACCTTTATTTCTAGATGTATGAGATCGGCCTGTTTTTCCAGTGTACTCCTGTTTCTCTGACTGTGACTGAATGGATGTGCTCTCTTCATCCCCTGACATGGGAGCTGGGCTCGTAGCTCATCTGCCTGGCTGTGTGTGTTTTCCTGGGCGGGGAGACCTTTACAGCTGCTTTTTACATATCTCTGCCGGTCTCCTTGAACCCCAGTCGGGCCTCAGCAGATGGCGCTCACACTGAGCCTGGTTCTGCTGGATGTTTCTTCCTGTTAAAAGGAATTTTTCCTCTCCACTGTCGCTACAAGCATGCTTAGTGTGAGGGATTGCTGAAGAGTCAATGAGTCGATGCAATCAACTGATTTTACTTAGACAGAAAACTTTAAATCAATTTGACTGGATGACCTGGTGAACTGTAAAGTGCCTTGAGTTGATATGTGTTGTGAATTGGTGCTATAGAAATAAACTGAACTGAATTGAACTGAACTGAATTTAATACTTAAATAACACTGGGTTCGGAACCCACCCAAATTGGTTTGTTTTATAACCCAACATTTATAAAGCAAAATTCACTTCATAGCAGGAATATTATATCATACGACATCTTTATATTACCTAACATTAACTAAGAAACCATCACATTTTGTTGCTTTCAACAAACAAATATTTATATAATGAAGGCTACAATAAAACTGATGTTGATAATGATAATTTCAATGTTGGCAGTGGTTATTCTCTGGCCCAGTTCCCTTCTGTTGCTAGGAAACATAAGAATGGTCATGCCCCGCCCACCTGATGACTTTAAAGGACTAACATTCTAAATGCTTTGATGACATCACAGCTAGTCTACATAAAGGGGTTCCATAGTGCTAGCTCATTGTGCGATCAGCAGTCAGAGTCAGAAGCAGCTTTCAGAAAACTAGTTCACTCGTTCGTTCCTAAACCACTTCTAAGTGTTTGGAAAGAGTACTGAGACGACTTATCGCTTCTCCCTGATAGAATCTGAACGCTAAAATGATGGACAAGAAAGATATCTACAATCTGAGACAAGACCAGAAAATGAGAGCAAGTAGATCATCTGAGTTTAAGGCATGGCGTAAAAACCTCAGGTTTGCTATCCTTGCTCGTTACAGAGGAATCACTAAGTTGATTACCGAGGATGAATTTGAGCTGAATAATGTGGCTAACCCAGCTCCAGTAAAGTTCAACAGGACAATGTTCTCCAAAGGACAACGCAGAAACCCGGCTTCAATCCTTAGCAAGGATTCATCTGGTCTGTGGGCTCTGCGTAAAAAACGCAGGTATGAACTACTGGCAAACTTCAGGAAGATTCACGGGTCAGAGAAGGAAAATGAAGCCATGGCCTGCAGTGAAGATACGCCAGTCAGAAACAGAAAACTGCTACGTTTGCCGTTTCGTTTCAATCAAGGCACCACTCCTGACATGAATCCTTCCCCTTTGTGGAAAAGAAAAGAGCCCCACTGGTTGAAGAAATATAATTACATGGTTAGAAACAGGTCAGCAATGGCTGCACCAAAGCAGAGAGGCACCAAAAGCTTCAACCATGGAAGAAACAACATGAACCAGCCTCTCATCATAACATTCAATGTTCAGGATCAAAGAAAAAGTAGATCCAACAATGGACAAAAGGTTTCCAGACCTCAGACTGAGAGAACATGTCTTTGGAACAACAAGCTCAGTGCTGAGATATGTTCAAAAAGTACAAGATGCAACTTCAGACAGCAAACTGCAGGCTCCTTCCCAAGCAATTCGGGTAAAAGATTCACCCCTCGACAAAATAACAACTTCAACCGCAGACAAAGACAGAGGAAGAATCAAAGATGGTATCCACAGCAGGAACAGAGAGGACGCGTTTCCTTCTGGAACCAGTCAACAGGAAATGTAGCCCAGTCAAATGACCAATGTTGGACCAGCAGAAGCAGCTTCAACAATTTCCATGGTCCTCAAACATTCAGAGGACAAAGGACAAGAAGAAATGGTGAAATGTTTAGGGGCTTCCAAGATTCCTCTGCCTCTGACAGTTTCTACAACAAAAATGGCATCAACAGATTCTCTGGCTACCAGCGGCTCAGAGCTCGTAAAGGAAAGAGAGGAAAGTCCAACTTCCAAAGTGTTTATTGAGCTCTGTTAAAAACCAAATTGTATCAATAAAATTCTTCTAAATGTCTTTTTCTCTCTGTGTGAGTTTTTCCAGATTAAATAAAAGATAGTGGAAACATATACAGTTGTAACCTTTAGTTAAGGACTGTTAATATTTTGCCTAATTTGTGAATGTTATAGGAGGGAAATTCTAAGTTTTATGAATAAACAAGGCTGAAAACTATCTGATGTACATTGAAGTCAGGAGGAGTTCAGCCCACTTATTACAACCTGGACAACTAGATTGGCAATACAAAGAGGTCTGTCTCAATCTGTGTATGAATGTATATATGTGGTTTAATTTAGGTGTTTTTCTTCAATATAGAATCAAACAGTATGAATCCAAAAAAACATGATCTTCAGTATGTTACATAAATTACCAAAGAAAGGTCTTAAAATTGCAGTCTTAGAAATAAATGAAGTGAATTAACAGAAACCAAATACTTTGCATATTGGCATTGTCTGAAACCCATGCAGACTCTACATTTGATGATGCAACTTCAATGATTGATGGATACAGCACTTTTAGCAATGATAGGAATATATATGGAGGAGTTGCTATCTATATACAAAATTATAGACCTGTTCAAGTGATGCCAGACTTTATGTATTCTGGTATTGAAGTACTTTGATAAAAAATGGGTCTGAAACATCTAAAACCAATACTTATAGGGTGCTGTTACAGACCTCCAAATGCAAATAGTGAATATTTGGACACAATGTGTGTATTTCAACATAGACTGGAATTCTTCTGACTGTCCTACGAAAGTCCAAATAATGAGCACAGCAATAACTTAGACAACTTTTATTGTAAACACAACATAACATGTGGATTATCACAGATAATCAATAAACTGAATATGTATAAAAAGGATGGCGCTGGATCAGCTTGCTGTATTGACCACATGTTTATAAATATACCACAAGTGTGCTCAAATAGCTTATCGGTGCCAGATGGTTGTAATGTTCACAATCTCTTTGCAATTGTGAGAAAAACAAATGTTCCTAAATGGGTCCAAAAACAATAATGAAAAGAAGATTTAATCTTTTACAATATGAAGATGATGTAAGACATAGAAAGCTGTCAGAGGTTTTTCTACAAAAGGATCCAGAGAAGGCATTTCAGCTTTCTGATCAAACCTTGATGAGAATTGTAGAAAATCATGCACCAATAAAAAAAACTTCCTGTTTGAAATGTTTACAACCCGAGGTTGGATCAAGAATTAAACGATCTTATGAAAGAGAGAGATCGAGCTAAAAAAGCAGCAATTATATCTAACTAGAAACGTAGAAATGTTGTAACCAAGGTATATAGAAGGGAAAATAAATTGTACTATGCTAATAGTACAATAGTACAATTAGCATAGTTGCACCGATGATACTGATACCAGTATCAGGCAGGGCCCCGATCCAACACTAAAATGGTGGTATCGGTGTATCGGCAAGTACAAACAAATATTTGTTAACCATTTTTGAGAGCCAAAAGTAACTATTGTCACCCATTCCAGGGTAGACAATAAAAGTTCTACTGGATTCACTTTGTATTAGTCTGTTTCCTGCTTCACAAAGGTAGGCAGCAGCTTGACAAAACCATGATGGCAGAATTATTTTTTACATCCAAGTAGTATGCAGTTGTTCATATATACACACACACATCAATTTCCAACAGATAGTATGATGACTGTTCTCTCTTTGCAAAGATATGAATAAATCTGCCGACAAACAACAAATTCCACTAAAGAACTAGGGATTAACAAACTTCCTCAGTTGGGGTGCTCGTTTTGACCCTTTTTGAGATACTCTGTCTAGCTCTGATTTTAGTTGAGTGAGTTTACCTTGTTTTAGCTTTTTGAAATATGCAGATTTGGCGATTAACTTTCCTCGGACAACTGCTTTCCATGCATCCCATAGGACTCTAGGAGAGACCTCACCGTTGTCATTATCATTTACATATATATTGATTTCTTCCTTAAGTTCCTCCAACGTATTCCCCTGTAGTATGCCTGCATTGATCCTCCAGAGGGTTGACCTTATTTCCTGAAATATCTCCAATGTTAAATATACTGGGCTGTGATCCGATATATCCTTTGTTCTAATGTAGTGGTACCGAGTGATCCAAATGGGTAACTTCATTTTAAAACTGCAAATTTAATGTAAGGTTGCATTAATTCCCTTAAAAGTTACCTTGAAGGCACACAGGCCCGTTACAGATGAGGCTTGACACAATCTCACCAGATTCAATGATTTTATTACAATTATTTGAAGCAAGGCAACTTAAAACCACTCACACATTAAAATAACAATCACAGCTCAACTCCAGGATGACAGTGTAAATCGGAGTAGTGACTTACAAAAGAACACAGCAAAACAAACAAAAAGAAAATCGTGCACCAAACCAAAAGGAGTACCACCACCCGGAAAGTCCAACACCAGGAGCTGTCCGTTTCTGTCAAAATAAAGAGACATTCAAATCACACATTTCAAATTAAAACTGTTCAGTGCACAAAACCTCAAGCAGCAGTAGTTTCAATAAAAAGTCAGTTTGGGGACGAACCCCCACACCGCAGCAAACACTGCCCAAAGAATCGGTACATGGCAGTCAGGGACCGGCCCGAATCAATCACAATGGACAAGGGACAGAAAGCAGCTTCACGCTGACCAGGACGGCGGGCATGGAGCTGACAGCCAGAGCGACAGGCAGCTGGCGACGGACGCCTACAGGCGGACTGCCGGCCAGGAACAGCAGACAAAATGGTAAGCCATGAGTTTCTTCTTTAAGGTAGTCTAAATGTGTTTCAATACAAACACATTTTTAATATCTAGAACAGATGAATCCCACAACAACTGGCAATTTCTGAACTAGTCCAGTCTATGCTGACTTAGGTTGATTAAAGTAGCATGTTAATGTGTTCTTCAACCATTTAAACAAGTTCCAAAACAATCCACTTAGATGAAGGAACAACAAGACTACCCCAACAAATAGCACTTACTGCGTCTAGAAATCAAGTCAGTGCCTGTGTTAAGGTAATCTTTTTGTCGTATAATGGCTGTATGCAGTTTGTTCTTGTGGATGAGAAACTTACCACCAGGACAACCCCAAAGAGAAGCACTTATGATATCAGCAAACATCAGTGATTCCATTTGAGGTAACCTGCATGTATCACACTACTTCCATAGGCACTCTTCCAGAGAACCAACAACAAAATGTGCCACTGCACAACATGGCATTTAATGGTCAAGATCTTACCTTCTTTAGCTCTTCTTACCAAAGCTACTCTTCTCTTCAGAAGGGTCTTGTAGTGTCTGTCCCACTGAGATAAGTTTCTTCCAGTTTATGCAACATATTTCCTGAATGCAGCCATTCCAAATAAACCCCACCTCCTCTTCAAAACAGTTTCAATGGGGTACAGAGTGCTCAACCAACGACTTATCAATTATACAATGGGAACCAATCTCCTGTGATGATTTGTGGCTTTTAACAATTACAGAGAGGTCCATCAGGTTTAAACATGTTTAGTTTTGGGGGGTTGTTGTTGAAAACAGGAGTTTAATACTGCTGGACATTTCTAAAGGGAGCGAAAAGAATAGATTCAAGATATGCATTTTTGTATCCTCACAACAGACTGAATTGTGTCAGAGTAGATGTGTTTTTCATTTTCAGCAGTATGAGAATCACAACTTCACAAACCTGGTTAAAAAACCTTTCCTTGCACCATACTAAAGGCTTGGTTTTCCTGTGGATGATAAACTCACAACCTAGACAACCCCAAAGAGAAGCACTTGGCAATTGAAAAACCATGAGTGTCTCCTTTTGAGGTTGTCTAAGAAGTGCCTCATGCTAAAGAGCTTGTCTAAATTCTGCAGCAGATGCATTCCTATTTTGCAAACCAACAATCCACGTGGCACGTCTTGAATCTGGACAAGCTAAATGCCAGATAATCCATCTCAATTAAACTGAACCACAATTTGGTCTAGTTAGACATCTCAAACTTGACTCAGTAAAATCTAACAGAAGACCATGTCAAACTTGTACTGCCCCAACATGTAGCACTTTCTGATTATATTCAAGACGGTGCTCAAGTTAGGGTAATAGAACTGACATCATATCATAATCCAGCAGAATGTTTCCATGTTATTCAACATCTTTAACTACTTAGAATATATATCTAGACTAAGTCATATCCAACAAGGTTACCCCAACAATTGTCACTTAGTTTATCCACAAATCAAGACAGCACCTGTTTTAGGGTCATTGTTCAGAATCATATGGGTTGTTTCTTGTTTGTTTTCGATTTCACTTTTTCAAACTAGACTATCCCAAAAGATTTGCACATGGTAAGCCATGAGTTTCTTCTTTAAGGTAGTCTAAATGTGTTTCAATACAAACACATTTTTAATATCTAGAACAGATGAATCCCACAACAACTGGCAATTTCTGAACTAGTCCAGTCTATGCTGACTTAGGTTGATTAAAGTAGCATGTTAATGTGTTCTTCAACCATTTAAACAAGTTCCAAAACAATCCACTTAGATGAAGGAACAACAAGACTACCCCAACAAATAGCACTTACTGCGTCTAGAAATCAAGTCAGTGCCTGTGTTAAGGTAATCTTTTTGTCGTATAATGGCTGTATGCAGTTTGTTCTTGTGGATGAGAAACTTACCACCAGGACAACCCCAAAGAGAAGCACTTATGATATCAGCAAACATCAGTGATTCCATTTGAGGTAACCTGCATGTATCACACTACTTCCATAGGCACTCTTCCAGAGAACCAACAACAAAATGTGCCACTGCACAACATGGCATTTAATGGTCAAGATCTTACCTTCTTTAGCTCTTCTTACCAAAGCTACTCTTCTCTTCAGAAGGGTCTTGTAGTGTCTGTCCCACTGAGATAAGTTTCTTCCAGTTTATGCAACATATTTCCTGAATGCAGCCATTCCAAATAAACCCCACCTCCTCTTCAAAACAGTTTCAATGGGGTACAGAGTGCTCAACCAACGACTTATCAATTATACAATGGGAACCAATCTCCTGTGATGATTTGTGGCTTTTAACAATTACAGAGAGGTCCATCAGGTTTAAACATGTTTAGTTTTGGGGGGTTGTTGTTGAAAACAGGAGTTTAATACTGCTGGACATTTCTAAAGGGAGCGAAAAGAATAGATTCAAGATATGCATTTTTGTATCCTCACAACAGACTGAATTGTGTCAGAGTAGATGTGTTTTTCATTTTCAGCAGTATGAGAATCACAACTTCACAAACCCTTGGTTAAAAAACCTTTCCTTGCACCATACTAAAGGCTTGGTTTTCCTGTGGATGATAAACTCACAACCTAGACAACCCCAAAGAGAAGCACTTGGCAATTGAAAAACCATGAGTGTCTCCTTTTGAGGTTGTCTAAGAAGTGCCTCATGCTAAAGAGCTTGTCTAAATTCTGCAGCAGATGCATTCCTATTTTGCAAACCAACAATCCACGTGGCACGTCTTGAATCTGGACAAGCTAAATGCCAGATAATCCATCTCAATTAAACTGAACCACAATTTGGTCTAGTTAGACATCTCAAACTTGACTCAGTAAAATCTAACAGAAGACCATGTCAAACTTGTACTGCCCCAACATGTAGCACTTTCTGATTATATTCAAGACGGTGCTCAAGTTAGGGTAATAGAACTGACATCATATCATAATCCAGCAGAATGTTTCCATGTTATTCAACATCTTTAACTACTTAGAATATATATCTAGACTAAGTCATATCCAACAAGGTTACCCCAACAATTGTCACTTAGTTTATCCACAAATCAAGACAGCACCTGTTTTAGGGTCATTGTTCAGAATCATATGGGTTGTTTCTTGTTTGTTTTCGATTTCACTTTTTCAAACTAGACTATCCCAAAAGATTTGCACATGGTAAGCCATGAGTTTCTTCTTTAAGGTAGTCTAAATGTGTTTCAATACAAACACATTTTTAATATCTAGAACAGATGAATCCCACAACAACTGGCAATTTCTGAACTAGTCCAGTCTATGCTGACTTAGGTTGATTAAAGTAGCATGTTAATGTGTTCTTCAACCATTTAAACAAGTTCCAAAACAATCCACTTAGATGAAGGAACAACAAGACTACCCCAACAAATAGCACTTACTGCGTCTAGAAATCAAGTCAGTGCCTGTGTTAAGGTAATCTTTTTGTCGTATAATGGCTGTATGCAGTTTGTTCTTGTGGATGAGAAACTTACCACCAGGACAACCCCAAAGAGAAGCACTTATGATATCAGCAAACATCAGTGATTCCATTTGAGGTAACCTGCATGTATCACACTACTTCCATAGGCACTCTTCCAGAGAACCAACAACAAAATGTGCCACTGCACAACATGGCATTTAATGGTCAAGATCTTACCTTCTTTAGCTCTTCTTACCAAAGCTACTCTTCTCTTCAGAAGGGTCTTGTAGTGTCTGTCCCACTGAGATAAGTTTCTTCCAGTTTATGCAACATATTTCCTGAATGCAGCCATTCCAAATAAACCCCACCTCCTCTTCAAAACAGTTTCAATGGGGTACAGAGTGCTCAACCAACGACTTATCAATTATACAATGGGAACCAATCTCCTGTGATGATTTGTGGCTTTTAACAATTACAGAGAGGTCCATCAGGTTTAAACATGTTTAGTTTTGGGGGGTGGTTGTTGAAAACAGGAGTTTAATACTGCTGGACATTTCTAAAGGGAGCGAAAAGAATAGATTCAAGATATGCATTTTTGTATCCTCACAACAGACTGAATTGTGTCAGAGTAGATGTGTTTTTCATTTTCAGCAGTATGAGAATCACAACTTCACAAACCCTTGGTTAAAAAACCTTTCCTTGCACCATACTAAAGGCTTGGTTTTCCTGTGGATGATAAACTCACAACCTAGACAACCCCAAAGAGAAGCACTTGGCAATTGAAAAACCATGAGTGTCTCCTTTTGAGGTTGTCTAAGAAGTGCCTCATGCTAAAGAGCTTGTCTAAATTCTGCAGCAGATGCATTCCTATTTTGCAAACCAACAATCCACGTGGCACGTCTTGAATCTGGACAAGCTAAATGCCAGATAATCCATCTCAATTAAACTGAACCACAATTTGGTCTAGTTAGACATCTCAAACTTGACTCAGTAAAATCTAACAGAAGACCATGTCAAACTTGTACTGCCCCAACATGTAGCACTTTCTGATTATATTCAAGACGGTGCTCAAGTTAGGGTAATAGAACTGACATCATATCATAATCCAGCAGAATGTTTCCATGTTATTCAACATCTTTAACTACTTAGAATATATATCTAGACTAAGTCATATCCAACAAGGTTACCCCAACAATTGTCACTTAGTTTATCCACAAATCAAGACAGCACCTGTTTTAGGGTCATTGTTCAGAATCATATGGGTTGTTTCTTGTTTGTTTTCGATTTCACTTTTTCAAACTAGACTATCCCAAAAGATTTGCACATGGTAAGCCATGAGTTTCTTCTTTAAGGTAGTCTAAATGTGTTTCAATACAAACACATTTTTAATATCTAGAACAGATGAATCCCACAACAACTGGCAATTTCTGAACTAGTCCAGTCTATGCTGACTTAGGTTGATTAAAGTAGCATGTTAATGTGTTCTTCAACCATTTAAACAAGTTCCAAAACAATCCACTTAGATGAAGGAACAACAAGACTACCCCAACAAATAGCACTTACTGCGTCTAGAAATCAAGTCAGTGCCTGTGTTAAGGTAATCTTTTTGTCTTATAATGGCTGTATGCAGTTTGTTCTTGTGGATGAGAAACTTACCACCAGGACAACCCCAAAGAGAAGCACTTATGATATCAGCAAACATCAGTGATTCCATTTGAGGTAACCTGCATGTATCACACTACTTCCATAGGCACTCTTCCAGAGAACCAACAACAAAATGTGCCACTGCACAACATGGCATTTAATGGTCAAGATCTTACCTTCTTTAGCTCTTCTTACCAAAGCTACTCTTCTCTTCAGAAGGGTCTTGTAGTGTCTGTCCCACTGAGATAAGTTTCTTCCAGTTTATGCAACATATTTCCTGAATGCAGCCATTCCAAATAAACCCCACCTCCTCTTCAAAACAGTTTCAATGGGGTACAGAGTGCTCAACCAACGACTTATCAATTATACAATGGGAACCAATCTCCTGTGATGATTTGTGGCTTTTAACAATTACAGAGAGGTCCATCAGGTTTAAACATGTTTAGTTTTGGGGGGTTGTTGTTGAAAACAGGAGTTTAATACTGCTGGACATTTCTAAAGGGAGCGAAAAGAATAGATTCAAGATATGCATTTTTGTATCCTCACAACAGACTGAATTGTGTCAGAGTAGATGTGTTTTTCATTTTCAGCAGTATGAGAATCACAACTTCACAAACCCTTGGTTAAAAAACCTTTCCTTGCACCATACTAAAGGCTTGGTTTTCCTGTGGATGATAAACTCACAACCTAGACAACCCCAAAGAGAAGCACTTGGCAATTGAAAAACCATGAGTGTCTCCTTTTGAGGTTGTCTAAGAAGTGCCTCATGCTAAAGAGCTTGTCTAAATTCTGCAGCAGATGCATTCCTATTTTGCAAACCAACAATCCACGTGGCACGTCTTGAATCTGGACAAGCTAAATGCCAGATAATCCATCTCAATTAAACTGAACCACAATTTGGTCTAGTTAGACATCTCAAACTTGATTCAGTAAAATCCTAACAGAAGACCATGTCAAATTTGTACTGCCCCAACATGTAGCACTTTCTGATTATATTCAAGACGGTGCTCAAGTTAGGGTAATAGAACTGACATCATATCATAATCCAGCAGAATGTTTCCATGTTATTCAACATCTTTAACTACTTAGAATATATATCTAGACTAAGTCATATCCAACAAGGTTACCCCAACAATTGTCACTTAGTTTATCCACAAATCAAGACAGCACCTGTTTTAGGGTCATTGTTCAGAATCATATGGGTTGTTTCTTGTTTGTTTTCGATTTCACTTTTTCAAACTAGACTATCCCAAAAGATTTGCACATGGTAAGCCATGAGTTTCTTCTTTAAGGTAGTCTAAATGTGTTTCAATACAAACACATTTTTAATATCTAGAACAGATGAATCCCACAACAACTGGCAATTTCTGAACTAGTCCAGTCTATGCTGACTTAGGTTGATTAAAGTAGCATGTTAATGTGTTCTTCAACCATTTAAACAAGTTCCAAAACAATCCACTTAGATGAAGGAACAACAAGACTACCCCAACAAATAGCACTTACTGCGTCTAGAAATCAAGTCAGTGCCTGTGTTAAGGTAATCTTTTTGTCTTATAATGGCTGTATGCAGTTTGTTCTTGTGGATGAGAAACTTACCACCAGGACAACCCCAAAGAGAAGCACTTATGATATCAGCAAACATCAGTGATTCCATTTGAGGTAACCTGCATGTATCACACTACTTCCATAGGCACTCTTCCAGAGAACCAACAACAAAATGTGCCACTGCACAACATGGCATTTAATGGTCAAGATCTTACCTTCTTTAGCTCTTCTTACCAAAGCTACTCTTCTCTTCAGAAGGGTCTTGTAGTGTCTGTCCCACTGAGATAAGTTTCTTCCAGTTTATGCAACATATTTCCTGAATGCAGCCATTCCAAATAAACCCCACCTCCTCTTCAAAACAGTTTCAATGGGGTACAGAGTGCTCAACCAACGACTTATCAATTATACAATGGGAACCAATCTCCTGTGATGATTTGTGGCTTTTAACAATTACAGAGAGGTCCATCAGGTTTAAACATGTTTAGTTTTGGGGGGTGGTTGTTGAAAACAGGAGTTTAATACTGCTGGACATTTCTAAAGGGAGCGAAAAGAATAGATTCAAGATATGCATTTTTGTATCCTCACAACAGACTGAATTGTGTCAGAGTAGATGTGTTTTTCATTTTCAGCAGTATGAGAATCACAACTTCACAAACCCTTGGTTAAAAAACCTTTCCTTGCACCATACTAAAGGCTTGGTTTTCCTGTGGATGATAAACTCACAACCTAGACAACCCCAAAGAGAAGCACTTGGCAATTGAAAAACCATGAGTGTCTCCTTTTGAGGTTGTCTAAGAAGTGCCTCATGCTAAAGAGCTTGTCTAAATTCTGCAGCAGATGCATTCCTATTTTGCAAACCAACAATCCACGTGGCACGTCTTGAATCTGGACAAGCTAAATGCCAGATAATCCATCTCAATTAAACTGAACCACAATTTGGTCTAGTTAGACATCTCAAATAGTAAACGGTGGGAATTCTGGACAGACTCGCTCCTGTGGCATATCAGCCATTTTCTGCTCTGCTGGTTGTCCTCTGTGGCGTCTACATACAACACATTCAGATAATATCTTTCTGCAAGCTGAGTTGGCGCGAGTAATCCAGTATCTTTCTCTGAGAGCTGACAGCATATGATTTCTACCTGCATGACCAAGCTGCTGGTGGAGGTCTCTCAGAATTAGTTTGGATACATGCTGGTCTTTAGAGAGGATCAAAGGATGTTTCTGTTCCTCAGGTAGGACTGAGCGACTAAGCCTACCCCCCACTCTCAATAAACCTTGATGTAGTACTGGATCAAGCCTGTAAATGTTGCTTGTGTTCTTAACAACAGATGCTCCACTTTGCAGATCTTTAATTTCCTCTCTGAAGCTGGCATGCTGGCTGTAACGGATGATGGCAACCTCTGCCTTAGAAATGTCCTTTACTGTAAGAAGTTGTTTACAAATGGCAGCTCTGTTCTTTCTCATCTCCTCTTCCATCCTCCTAGGAGCTATAGAAGCGTCAACAGAGGGACCCGTTGCCATCAACTCTTTCCTCTTCGTACTCATGCTGAGCAGAACATCCTTTAATTTGAGCAACCAAGCAACTGAAATCTTAAGTTTGGCCCAGCTTGAAAAATAATGGACAAACTTAGTAGTAGCATCATGCGGTTGTGTGTCAATGGCATTTATCAGTATATCTCTTTTCACCTCTGGGTCCTCAGAACAAACAGGCTGGGGTTCAAAGGGCTCTGGCCACTCCTGCTCGGGCCTTTGGAGGAAATCCGGGCCATTTATCCACCTCTTGCATGACATAAAGCTGTCTGCAGAAAGACCTCTGGAGGCCTCATCTGCTGGATTGGACTTGGAACTGATGTACCTCCACTGAAACACATTGGTAGCCTCTCTTATTGCAGCCACTCTATTTGCAACGAAGGTGTGAAATCGTTTGGTATCATTACTGATGTATCTCAACACCGTTTGACTGTCTGTCCAGAAGAATGAGCTATTCAGCTGGATAGAGAGCTCCCTTTTCAACATTCTGTCCACCTTGACAGCCAACACAGCGGCAGTGAGTTCAAGGCGGGGAATTGTTGTCTGCTTTAATGGAGCTACTCTAGCCTTTCCAAGCATGAAAGCCAAATGCACATTTCCTCCTTCATCTTGTACCCTCAAATAAGACACTGTTCCATATCCATGGTCACTACCATCTGCAAAATGATGCAACTGGACAAGTAAACGTCCTTTAAAACTACTTGGCTTGATGCAACGCCTCACTTTAAACCCTGCTATTTTCTCCAGGTCCTGATACCATGATGACCAAAACTGTGACATAGACTGGGGAATAGGGTCATCCCAAGACAAATTTTGTCTACATGCTTCCTGTAACAACAACTTAGGTTGCAAAGTGTAAGGTGCCAAGAAGCCAAGAGGGTCATAGATTGAACTGACCATTGAGAGAATGCCACGCCTAGTGTGAGGCTTTTTTTCCACAGCAAGTTCAAAGCAAAATGTATCACTCTCTGCACTCCAGCTGAGGCCCAGTGCTTTCTCCACAGGCAGCCTGTCTCGTTCCAGGTGAAGTTGTCTTGTTGGTTTGGAGCGCTTTTCTTCTGGAATGGTTGACAACACTGCTCGGCTGTTGCTTGTCCATTTCAACAGCTGAAATCCTCCCTTTGAGCACAAATCAGTGAGATGCACCACCAACTGTACTGCCTCTTGCTCTGTGGCCACAGACTTCAAACAGTCGTCAACATAAAAATTTTTGTAGATGGTGTCAGTCACATACTTGTTGTAGCTGTTTGTATTATCTGCTGCTGTCTTTCTTAGAGCATAATTGGCACAGCTTGGTGATGAGACAGCTCCAAAGATATGCACTTTCATCCTGTGTTCGACTGGTTTGACTGATGTATCTCCTAATGGCCACCACAAGAAGCGGAGAAAATCCATATGTTTCTCTGACACCTTCACTTGATGAAACATAGCCTGGATGTCTGTCATCAATGCAATGTTCTCCTCTCGGAATCGGGTGAGCACACCGAACAGGGAATTTGTAAAATCCGGCCCCTGTAGCAGCTGGCTATTCAACGAGGTGCCTTTATAGCTTGCTCCACAATCGAACACCACTCGCAATGTCCTCTTCTTTGGGTGGTAAACTCCGTGGTGGGGCAGATACCACACACCTCCATCCTTGGGTTCCAGCTGGTCATGAGGAACAACCTCAGCATAGCCTTTGTCAATTAGGTTAGTAACAAATGCTGTATATTCTTCCTTATAGGCCTTGTTCCTGTCAAATTTTCTTTTGAGACTTTGAATGCGTTGCTCCACAATACATCGGTTATTGGGCATGATTGTTTCATCCTTATTAAAGGGCAAATCCATGCAGTAATGTCCATCTTGGATACAAGCTGATTGCTCCAATATTTTCATAAACTTCTTGTCCTCCATTGACATTTCATGCTCCTCTTGCAGTGTTTTCTCACTGAACTCCATATTGTATTGAGACACCAACAGCTCCTCCAATTTGACAATGGAAATCCGATTAGTGTAAGCAGTAGGACAGCCTTTCTGACCACCATTTCCACTCCTTAAAGGTCCGTTTATGACCCATCCTAATAGGGTTCTCACGGCATAGGGTCCATCACCTTTGCTGTTTATAATCTCCCATGGCTCCAGGAGCTTTGGTGCGTTTGTCCCAATCAAAAGTCCAACATCAGCATCCAATTCTGTGATCTTAATTTTTTTTAAATATTCCCATTTCTCAACATCTTGCTGACGGGGAATGTTGGTCTTTGAAACGGGAATAGTTTCTTGGGTGTAGACCTCTGGAAGCTCTATGAAGTTGTTTTCTTCCAGCTCAGAAATTTCCAGTCCAGAAACACAGTGGCTAGGCACCACTTTTTCTTGACCCATGGTGCACAGCAGAATGTTAGTCCTTTTACTTTGTAGATTTAGATGGTTCATTAGCCTACTGGTGATAAAAGTGGCTGTACTCCCAGGATCTAAGAAGGCATAAGTCTGCAACACCGTATCTCCTGTCTTAGACCTAACTTTAACTGGAACAATAGATAAAGTACAGTCGTGGTCCCCGGCCCCAGTACAAGAACCAACCTGGTGAGACACAAACGCACTACTTACTGATGGTTCTTCACTGTCTAGATGCAGAATAGTGGGGTGTTTTAGATAACATTTGTCGCAGGTGAGCCGACTCTTACACTCCTTACTGATGTGTCCAACCTTTAAGCATCCAAAACATACTCCTTTCCCTCTCAGGAATTCAATTTTCTCCTTGTGAGAAATTCTTTGCAGTTCTTGACACTTTGATATTAGATGAGGCTGTTCGCAGTAAAGACAGGAGAATGAAGGAGGATTGTTTTGGACAATTGGCTGCTTGTAAAATGTTGGTGCAGAGGCACTATCCGGTGCTGAAACTGATGTTACAAAGCTGCTGCCTTTGATGTTGTCCTTTAATAAGGATTTAGACTTAAATGGTCCCCTAATTACAGGGCTTGGCTTGGTGTCAGAGATGTCTCCAAACAGTGGATGGGACAGGATCTTTACTTGTTGTTCAAGAAAGTTGACCAAATCATTAAATGTGGCTCGGAAGCCTTGCCGCTCTTGTAGTTTATAAGCTGTTATTCTCCATCTTTCACGGAGCTTATAGGGCAACTTCATGATTACTTGTCTCATATGAGATAGAATGTTCAACTCCTCCATGTACTGTATTTCTAACATGGCATTACAGCAGCCACGTAAAAACAAGGCGAATTCCTGCAATGCTTCAACATCCTCAGATTTTATGACTGGCCAGGCAAACACCTTCTCCATATATGCAGAAGCAATGTGATGTTCATTTCCAAAATGCTCCATTATGAGTTCCTTTGCTCGCTGGTAGCCCTGCTGTGATGACATGTGCATGCAGCTCCTGACCAGCTCCCTTGGCTGCCCTCTGGTATATTGCTCTAAAAAGTACAGACAATCCTGATAATTGTTTGTTCTTTCTTCCACACAATGTTCAAAAGCTCTTAGGAAAGATATGCACTCCAAAGGATTGCCATCAAAAACTGGGATCTCACGCTGAGGAAGAGTTGCTGATAACTGCTGCTGAACGAGCATTGATGTGATTTCATTCTGTTTTTGCATAATGGTACAGATTACATTATCATTTGGAATTGATGGATTATTTAATTGTTGTTGCATTTGTGCCTTGTGTGTTACTCGTAATTGTAGATCTGATGGTTGAAAGGGAAAAGTGTTTAGTTTGGAGTTGACGTTTACAGAAGGTAATCCATCCAACTTTGAATCTGGTTTAACAGCGCCATACAGTGGTTGTTTCGGGTAGTGCGGCTGATCTTCTGGTTTTATACTGCTATAAACCTTTTTCCTCACAGCTGGCGCAGAGGGAGCAGTTGCTGTAAAACCCATCGGGGTGTTTGTGGCAGCATTGGGCACAAATTCTGTCGCCTGTGGGTTGAATTCAGCGCGTCTTTGCTCTTTAAGTCCCTTACTGACATAAGAGTTCATTCCATCGGACATCGATTTAGATTTTCCTCCAACGCTACTGCTTTCCAACACAGAAAGGCGTGCTGCTGCAGCTGCTAATTGCGCATCCAGTTCCAGTTGTTCCTTTTTCTTTCTTATCTTGTCAGCTTCCAGTCTGTGTCTCTGCTCTAATTCCTCCAATTCATGTTTCCTTTTCAAAGCATCTGCCTTTGCCAGTAAAGCTGCTTGATCAGCCAGGGCTCGTTTACGAGCAGAGGATGTGCTGGACGCATAACTGCGCTTAGAACGCTTACTTGAGACGTTTGAAGCACTATCCTCAGGGTTTACGTCTTCGACCGCACCACAACAGTTCTCCACTTGAACGTTAGCAGCATCAAGTTCATTACACGCCTTCAAATTTTCTTTCAACCAGGTGTTCACTTTATTCACAAACTCATTATTTGCGCCTTCTTTCTCCTGAAACCAGGCATTTTGTCTTTGTTGCTCATCCTCGGGCAAATTAAAATTATTTAACAAGTTGTCGTGGAGAGATGATGCCTTTTCACACAACGTACTGAACTCTTGTATGTATTGTTTAACCTCAGAAACATTTTTATTTGACAACCACAGCTCTGTTATTTTCGACTTTATTTTACTTGCATTTTTAAACACTTCGCTTCTTTCCTTTTGCACCTTTTCAAATGCAAATACAGTACCCTTTAGCGAAAGTTTCCTTTGTCTTTTTTCAGCTTGTGTGCCCATAGGCTCAGTTTCATCATTAATATCACTCATTTTCCACGGTGGCTTAATAAAGACAGTAACGTGCTGCGTTACGTTGCTCCTGCTTTACGTTGTCAGAAACGTTCCAAACTGCAGAACACCAGCGCATTTACATTAGTGGCTGTTCAATATTCACACTTTGAAACATGAATGAATGAAAGCCATCATCTCATTGCATGGCCACATGCCATCACTGTGCTTATAAGGAGCAGACTGATCCATTGCTCTGGAAAAAATGTAAATCTAGATTAGTCAATTTATCTTAAAATAAGTGTTCGTTCTTGGACCTGAGGAGGTAATAGACATTATGGCTTTTTTCTGCTCAGTGGAGACTATGGCAACGAGCCACTTATCTGAATCAGCAGCGTTGACTCTGCTCTCCAGAGCGAGTAGAGGTAACCCCGCCTCCTGCTCTCCCCTCTCTCTTGTCTAAGCTGTCATGATTCATGCAGCATGTATCCCCATCCAAATGAAAAATGGAGAGAACAGATAGCAGATCATGGTTGTCTACAGTGAAAAGAAGGACTGGGTTATTTACTTTGGCCTTTTGGAAACACAGGAAGGAGCAATCAGCTAAGTGAGCTTAGTGCTTGAAAAATTCTTCATTCCTTTAGAGACAGCATGAAAAGTCAGCTGGAGTGTACAAAACATAGAGAGGGAA
>JAGKQL010000962.1:21310-37481 GCA_018398635.1 Cyprinodon brontotheroides
AGGATAGTAGCTCTTGGAGGACTGGACTTGAGCACCCCTGGTTTAGATTGTGGTTCTAAGCGGCTCCAGAGCCGGAAACCGCACACAGACACACATGGACTTTAAGTTTATCGCAACCCTCAGTCTGAGTCTGTAAATATCTTCTCTCTAAAGGAAACTTTATGGATATCTGTAGGTCAGTTCCTTCATGGTTTTTAGATCAGCATTGCAGACAAGAAATCAATGAAATCCACTTATTTTTGGGTTAAGACTGTTAAAACAAAAAATATGTCTCATTTTCTTTATGATGCAGATTTGTAATTTTTCGGGTAAATTGAGGAAAGAAATGTGACTCTTATACTTTTTACTCAAGATTTAAATTCCAATACATTAGATAAGGAGCTATAAGACTGCAGTAAAAAACAAGCACAGCTTATGATCTACGACATGCTCAGATTTATTCATTATAGAAAGGCTTTTAAATAGCTTTTTTTGCAGCTGTCTGGTGTGTGTTTTCCAACTCAGACTCATGTTATATAAAAAAAAAAACCATTACAGTCACTTTTTACATTTTCATAATGTTATATATTGGATGAGAGGTCTGTTGTTTCTTTGTTGGAACCAAAAACTTATTAAGTTCAGTGATAATTTAACCACTAAGTTAAAAAAACAAACTAGATTATTCATGATTTACAGTCTGTATAAAGCCTGTCTTAGTAAACAATATCCAAAAAGCTGATTAGAAAAACTGTTCACAATAATGCAGTAATTGTTTCTCCTGAAATATTTGATCAATGAGTGCATATGATAATCTCAGTGAAACTTCTTCTGCTTTTATCAAAACAAAGACATCAACAGGTTGATTTCTGCTGTTATTTCAGTGCAAACTTTATTCAGATGCATTGTTATCTTGGCCTGTGTCGGGTGTCAGGTGTTATGCTCAGTTATAAACATGTATTTGAGGGATTAACAATACTGCAGCTTTAGCTGTTTCTAAGTGATAGCTGCAGGAGAGTGCAGAGGGGGAGCCGGCAGGGCAACATATTTTTGTCGACTAATATACCTTTCAGGTGCAGGAGCAAGCCTTCATTTAAGGATTTAGTAAAAAGAACATATAGTTAACAAAAAGCTTTATATAGCAGGCTGAAAGCTGGAGGCTGTACACTCTGGGAGTCACCATTGGAACATGGGAACCAAACAGGCTGACATGTGTGCAGGTAGGCAACAGGATTTGATTCAGTTTCAGAAACCAACTATTTTCTTACCTTTGTTTCATTTGTCTTGCAATTAAAATAGAATTTAAACTTGATGACGAAAAAACTTTTCCTGCAAAATCTATGTTTTAATACAAAGATTTAAAAGAAATAATATAAGAAAGAATCCTTGGGCTTAAAAGAAGAGATTGGGTGTTTTATAGTGTTATTCCTGGTATCACTGAACTATTGCCAGAACGTTTATAATTTAATGCAAACATCCACATTAAAACAAGAGGTTTTGATTAATTATTTTCTGTATTTCTAGGCGGTCAGATCAGCTTTCTGCTGAGGGCAGCCCTGCTCTCTGTCCTGCTGTGCAGCCCGCAGACGGTGCTGTCAGACTCGGACGAGGCGGTCCTGACCGAGTGGGACATCTGGAAGAAAAGTCACGGCATAAGCTACGATGAATTGGTTAGATTGAATAAACAGTTAAACCCTTTGAGGAAACATCAACACAATCAGGAGAACTCATCCTTTTAAGTGTTTTTCTCCTTCCTTTAAAGCAGGACGACATGCAGCGGAGGGCCATCTGGGAGGACAACAAGCGGAAGATTGAGGACCACAACCAAGGCTTTCTCACCGGGAGGAGGTCCTTCAGTCTGGCCATGAATAAATATGGAGACCTTGTAAGGAGGGCCTGCCCTGCTCTTAGATTTGTTAAAAGTTTCTAGTGTTTGTCTTCACATGGCTGCTGCTGGTAGCTGCAGATGAATGAGTACATTTATTGTTAGAAGATAAACTTCTTAGCAACTTCATCAGAATACAGAATTTTTAGGTTAGCTTGACTGTTTTTCCAGAGTCTGATTGTGTGATGCATCACTTCTTCCTCTGATTTCTTCCCATAGACGATGCAAGAATATCAGAATCTGCAGGGAGCCATGATCAATGCCCAGTTTGTGGCCAGAGGGAGGGAGGTTTCAGCTAGAAGACTGCGCTACAACGCTAAAAAGCTTAATACTTGGTTTGTTGACTACAGGAGCATGGGCTATGTCACCGAGGTTAAAGATCAGGTAAGATAACACCTGTAGAGTCATTTTGTTCTTCAGTCTGAGTTGCAATTAAAGCCACAATTCTCTTGTCTTCTCAGGGTTACTGTGGTTCTTGTTGGGCCTTCAGCACCACAGGAGCGATAGAAGGACAAGTCTTCAAGAAAACGGGTCGGCTGATGTCTCTGAGCGAGCAGAACCTGGTGGACTGCTCCAAACCGTACGGCACCTACGGCTGCAGCGGCGCCTGGATGGCCAACGCCTATGACTATGTGGTCAGCAATGGTCTGCAGACGACAGAGACCTATCCGTACACCTCGGTGGTGAGCCTCAGTCTTATATTCCAGCCTCTGTCCAGGCGAACGGAGAGATCTTCAGCAGGCGTTCCTTTCTCTCCACAGGACACACAGCCTTGTTTCTACGACAGCAGTCTTGCAGTGGCGCATATCAGAGACTACCGCTTCATTCCCAAAGGAGACGAGCAGGCGCTGGCCGATGCTGTGGCAACCATCGGGCCAATTACTGTAGCCGTCGATGCCGATCATTCAAGCTTCCTCTTCTACAGCTCAGGCAAGTATCTGTTCTGCTTAAATATAAATAAGCTGGTGCAAACTTTCCTACAGGTTTGATCAAATTGTGCATTACTTTTCTGTACTGGAGTTTAAAACAGCATAACTATCTTCCTTGCATCAGTTTTCAGCTACAGTTTGCAGACGGACCAACTTTTCTAAACCCCCCTGGGCATTGCACTAGCTGAACGCCAGCAGCAGCAGCAGCAGCAGGAGATAAACAAACTGCTGTTCACAGCCAGATATTTCTCCTCAGGTGTCAGTTAAGATTTTAATTCAAACAGCAACATTTATGGCTGTTCTGCTTCTTATAAATAGGACTTTTTCTGGGCTTATTATAAGGAAAATGCTGCAATTTCAATCTAAAATCAACTTTCCGTGTCTGTTTTCACAACATTTCCTTATTGTATGTTTATCCGAGTGGAAAAAGGTGCAAATTTAGAGCCCAGTAAAAGCTTCATTACTTATGCTTCTGACCCTGAAATCTAGTGTCAGGTTCAATTATGAGCAGGTGTGTTTCTATTAGATTAGAGAAATATCAAAAGATTATTTTAATTCTCTAATTTCAATTCAGCAAACAAAAAAGCTGTAAAAAGTAACATCAATTCAGATATTTTACACTCATTTCTATCATTTAAGTATCTGAAATTCAATCTGTAAGAATGCTATAATATTAAATGTCAAATAGATAAAATAACTTTTAATGCAGAAAGAGAGGATTCTGAAGTATTTAGGGTTTTTAGTAGATTTATAAGATCAGAGCTTTAACAGCCACCACTCACAGACTTCCTACGGTTGCATTGTTTCTATCCTCTCCTAATGCGGATTCTGCGTCCAGCTGTCTTATCTTGGCTAACGGCTAAAAACACTGAAGCGTTGCTCTGTGGTGAAAAGTCTTCACTGACAAATGAAAGTCAATTTTGCGTAGATTTGGAAACCAAACTTTCAGAACATCAACTTTGATCCACAACACATATTGAGTTTTACAATAGAATTGATAAAATAATATCACAGCAATGTTGCTATTATATATGATATAATAGAATAGAATCAATTAGAATAGACACACCGTTAGTGACCCACATTGGAAAATGAAGCTGTGACAGCAGCATGTAGACCCTAGATTTACATATTAGATTAAATCATATGAATAAAATGTTAATTGAAATTTGCTGTGAAGCAGAAGTTATAATAACAGAATAAAAACTGACTTAAATTGTATAATACTCTACTGTAAATAGTGGCGTGTTTTGAAAGATGTACATCTAATCTAACAGGGTAAAACAAACTTTATCTCAAAGCAAATTCATCAGGGAGTTTTAAATGGGATCCACGGTTCCAGGGCTGCAGGAAGTACTTTTGAACTGGGGGTGCTGTGAAAATGTTTTTGTTTCTTTTGGAAAAACGACCTATGAGCCTATATGCCTATTTAAAATACAATAATAATAAATAAGTAAATTGAGATTCATTACTTTATTGTCATATCCACTTCAGTGAACCAACCAGGGTCTGTAAAACGCAGGTATAATCAGTTCTCAGGTGAATATCTGCACTATTAATTAAACTTTACAATAACAATACAACAGCTTAGATCTGGTCAGCTGGCAGGAACCTGAGTCACTGTGTTTATGTCACACGTGACTCTATTAGCTCCAAAATCCTTTTACGCAAACCACCAAGAAATATTATATTAATGTAGTATTTAAAAGTTATCGAACAGTTCTCCATTACACAAACAACACCGGATCAAAATAACTCTATAATACTATGGTGGCGTTGAACTGCAGGAACAGATATAAAAGAAAATCTGAATGATTGGATGCAAATTATTGTTTCTTCAACAGAACAGGAAGCAGATTTTTCATCTCCATCAAACTAGTTTCTACCAAGAGGCTTAAAAGCTTAAATCAAATCCAGCCAAAACTCCCGAGAGCACATCTGACAACTTTAAAACAAACGTCTTATTGCAGGCATGGATAGGGGAGTAAATCACACCCATCATGGTGATTAGATTCAGTATAATTTTCCTGATGAAATTATTTTTGATTCTCAAGAATACACCACCATACCATTCGATTCGATTTTTTTTTTACCTTACAGGCTAGACAGTGTATGAAATTTAAAATAAATCAATGAAAGCTGTAATATCGTTTTGCATTTTATTTGAGAAACAACAGCAAATAATAGAAGTAGCAAAGTTGTACTGCACCTAGTTCTATGGAAACCTCATTCACTGAAAAATAATAATGCCTCTGTGTTATAGATTTTTGAAAGGCCTTGAATAAAAAAATACTGCAAGCCGAACCATGGTAGTGGCTAAAGGAAGCGAGGTAGGAGAGCAAGATAGGTTTAGCGCCACCGCAGCACAGGAGTCAGAATTACGCCCAGGAGCAAATGGATAAAAATAGTCCGGAGGGAAAAAAAACATGAATCGATACTCGAGCAGACGTATCGATGCATCGGATCGACGGCTGTTGGATTGATGCATCGATACAAAACGATTATTATTTACACCCCTATGCATGGATGAAGATGCTGAGTTTGGAGGTAGAGAACAACATAGATCATCCAAACCAATTTTGTATGATCCTGGTTATCCCTGCTACAAAAATACACAACAAAACGTTTCTGTCATTAGATTATTTACTAATCTGCTCCCACGAATGGGATACCACGCACTAGCTATCTAGACGTTGCCATGACAACATTACGTCCATGAACTTGTGTTGATTAGGCCTCAAAATAGTTTCATTAAAATCCAAATATGTGTAATAAATAAAAAAAAGACTGAATAATTTCCCAAGATATTTCTAAGAAATTTATACATTTTTAATGCATTTTTTTTTAAATCTCCCTCTGGCCATTAGGGGGTTGCTGCAGCACCCCCCCTCCCCGCGGCCATGCACGATTCAAACAAAGGCCTTTGCCTTTCCATTTCTCTGCAGGGATTTATGACGAGCCCAACTGTAACCCTGATCACCTGAGCCATGCGGTGCTGGTAGTTGGCTACGGCTCCGAGGATGGTCAAGACTACTGGCTAATCAAGAACAGGTGTGTTTAACACGTTTAAAGCACCTAAATGTGTGGATTTCACAATGATACACCTTAAAAACTCATTTTCTCCTTCTTCTTTCTCGTAGCTGGGGAAGCAGCTGGGGTGAAGGTGGATACATGAGGATGGTCCGGAATGGCAGGAACACGTGTGGCATTGCAAGCTATGCGCTGTACCCAATATTGTGAATCTGAAAACTCTAAAGAACATCATTTTGAACATAAAAAAACACATTTCCTTTTTTCTATTTTAAGATAAGCAGTTTGTGAACCTGTTTGACATCAAGCTTTACAGGGAACGCTTTGCCTCTCAGGGACGTAGAAGAAATGATCATTTGGGAGTAGATTTTCTAAAGTATTTCTGTGTTTGTAAAACTTAATGAAAATAAAACTGGAATTTAAAATGAAATTTGGATGTTTAACCTTGGACAGAGATGAAAGTTTTTATTAAAGTCCTTTTATGCACATGGGAAAAAATGCCCCCAAACATCTGTTTCTTTTCCTCGCTGGGAAAATGTCCGACCATCGTTCATTTATTGGGTCAGATTGATGCTCTGAAAAACCTCGGTGGACAAAGTGAGCTTTGTCGCATTTTCTGGTCCAGAGCAGTGAGATATAAATCTAACAGATGCTTGTTTTTCTCAAAGGCAAAACAAATAATTCTCACAGAGATATTTGAGCAGCACAAAACATCTCTGAAAAACATAAAGACTGCAGGAAAAACACTTTGATTGAACCAAGACTTTCTGCAGAAACATGGAGCATAGGAACATTATTTATGATTCATACCAGAAAAAAAAGAATTCAACTCCAGATCTATAAAACTTCAATTGTGGGTAGAAATAATTATAATAGAAAAATTTTATTTTTATCCAACTAAGAAAAATTTTCAATATTATTATTATTTGTTGTTGTTGTTATGACCTGTAGTTTAGTTTAAAAATGCATATTTAGGGATTCATTTTAACACGCTTTACTGAAAAATATATAATTATACAGCTTTATCTGAAGCAATAGTTCTAAAAAAAGGTATGTTTGCAATAAAGCATTTGGTGTAGAGGACTAATGGACGTTTCTGCCGTAAACTAATAGTATTTTTTTTTCCTGATTACATTTTATTATTTTAACTAAATAATAAAAATGACTGAAGTCAGCCTTTAAACTTAATTTCATCTAATCTGTAATTTCTGTTGAAGATCCAGATAAGGAAACCTGAAAGGTTAAAACTGGTAAACCTTCTCAGTCAACAAAGTACTTTTCCTTTTTGTTTGTTTTTTAATAGGACCTGTGGATTATTTAGGGGTGCAGTATTTATAATCTGGTTTAATCTGCTTTTACAACACATGATATTTACGAAGCTATATTATGAACATCAAACATATAGACAGTAAAATTTTTTAAATGGTTACATTGTTTTCTCAGCTGAAACAGGAGCAGCAAAAAAAAAAAAAAAAAATTCTATCTGATAGCATAACTTTAAAGCTTTTGAGGTTTTTATTTTTATACCTCATGCTTTCATCCAATGGTTCTCTGTGGCACCTCCAGTCCAGCAGGGGGCACTCATCACTAACTGAGTTACTTCTAGGACAAACTGGCCTGCTTTAATGGGGATTTTTGTTATTTTGTCTGAACTAATATTAATTAACAGTATAATCACAGTTTAAATTTTTAGATTTTTTTAATGTGAATTAAGTTTAAGCTTTGAAATTAAAGATGTATTTTGCTACCAAAATAAATTAAATGGTCAAACTTGAATGAGTCCTTGTCTTGCCTCGTTATAGTCAACCCTTAGCAAAAAGTAGCATACTTGAAGTAAATTCTATTAGGAATACTTAAGTATAAGTATAAGTTTAGAAAGTATACCAAACAATGTGCTTTTAGTGTACTTGAAATATTACTAAAGTAATACTTCTTCGAACTAAATTGGGACATTTTTAAGTTTATTAAAGTATACTTAAAGTATACTTTAGTAAACAATAGTATAGTCAAGTGTACTTGACTATACTATTGTACTATTAAGTATATGAAATATAGTTTAGAATAAGTAAACTCTAACTGCCTGATTTTAAGTATGAAATTAGTGCACTTTTAGTATACTTGAATAAAGTACTTTTTGCTAAGGGAAACCTATACAAACATAATCCAACAGTAACAGAAAGTATTCAGTCGGCTAGGAGAACAGGAAACCATGAGGCCTGTCGTGTGAAAAACGTTTTCAACTATAAAGTCCAGTTAAATAAACGGAGATGGATGGATTTTACTCAGTCGACTTTATTTACTTAAATGAGAAGAAAAGGAGAAAAAGACGTTCCAGACGTCACAGCAGTTCAATCGTCTGCTCTGTTCTGCACCAGACAGAGTTGGTCTCTCTTCTTATAATGATGAAAAGGCTGTGAAGGTTGTGAGTCAGAACAAATTACACAATAACTAACCTTGAGAAAGAATTTGGCTGGTTATGGGAATAAGAATGTTTTTGTCTACAACCATCCCTCACTCAGACATGTTGTGATGAAACAGACTCAGAAGCATTTTTTAGTGGATAAACAGCATAACTCAATATGAAATAATAGAAATCTAAATTTTCCGACCACAGACCCAAAGGAGATAAAAAGACTCAAACTTTCAGATAGTTTCTCACTGTAGAAAACAGGCACGTCATCAAGTACTGCTATAATGCAACAGTACAGTTCTACTCTACAAAGAATGAGTGAAATACAAGTTTTATACTGAGAGCCTTTTACCAGGAGGGGAAAATATCTTGAAAAGTAAAAAGCCTTATTTTAAAAACTCACTAAAGGCACTGTTAGAAGCACGCCATAAACACTTTAAAATATACCTAACTTTTTCTTCGTGGGAACGCAGATCTGTTCTGACGTCAGATTAAACCAGCTACCAGACTTAACAATAAAGTCAGAACAATTAAAACATTTAGATCAGGGGTAACCAATTAAAAACCAGCGGGGTCCAAATAAAGAAAACCATCAACCAGTAAAGGTCCGGAGACTTTTTGAATTATAATCTGTTACTTTAAACAGAATTAAAAACTGAAATAAAATGAGGTTTTTATGCATCCATGAACTTTTTTTAATAAAAAATAAAATAAAAAGAAAATTTTCCATTTTAAAATCTAAAGTGTTTTTTGAAGTAGAGTACAACAATCGTTCAGTTTGGTTTATAGACAATTAATTCCCATATTTTCTCAAACACCTGAACTGATGGTTTGTTATTTTCTTTCTTTTTTCTGTCTTAATGTTGGCATTGGGCTTTTTAGGCTGCCCTGTAAGGCTTTTTTAAACCTGGGTTTAACCGGAGACTAAGCCACCAGACGACCTCTCGGCTGGGTTTCCAGTGAGAAAATGAAATAGTCTGGCAAAGTGAAGTGGAAGTATCAGCTGGTTTATTCAGCTTCACAGCATTTCCATCAAACACACCATACACTGCCTTAAATAGACACACTGATGGACTAAACCATTTACATTAAATCTAACTCCTCCTCACTTCCATCTAAAAACACACATTGAAATTTAATATCTACACACACATTTAAGGTTATTTTTTATGAACATTTTCTGGTTTAAAATTACACCCAAACACCATAGAAATCCCAGAAAACTATGTGCACAACCCCCCATATTTTCCATGGTCTGTCCCGGAACCTATAAATGGAGTTCGCTTTGTTCAAACACCTGGAGAGAACACAGACAAGACAGGTAAGTCACTTTCCTAGCACCTCAACACTTCTTTTGCACTTAGACTTTACACAAACATTTTCTAACATTTCTAAACGGTAACCTTTGCTTGCTCTAAACATCAGTTCTCTTTTCCACAGACCCCTCCCCCCAATTGTTAATGGAGAGCAGCTGTGGAGAGCCTGGAACTAAAGGCTACATGCTAACTATTAAAAATACACAATAAATATTCAATAAAAACCTTTTGTGCAAATTATTCTTTATGTGCAAATCTATGCCTAAAGGGCCGTGATAAATAAAGTGTCCTAGTGCTAACCAAGCTGTTTTTAATAAAGTGCCTTTAAGTGCTACAAACTATTTTCTTAAAAATAGTCCTCGGTAATGAAAACCTCCTCATTACACACACATATCAAGGAGCTCATTTTGAGCCTGATCCAGATTTCTTGTTGATTCTGTTCATGGAGAATCCTGCTTCACAGCAGCAGGTTGAGCCAAACATCCTCTAAATGTGCAGGATCATCTTTTGAGCACTTTCATTTCACCTTTCTTTCACCAGTTCAATCGCGTCATTCCTTCCAGCAGTCCACACTTTCTGCTCTCTTTTCTCGCTATGGTCTTCTCCTTCTTCCCATCGCCTCGCTTGCGGCAGTTACAGGTTTGCCTGCTGTGTCTAAAAGTAGGCAGCAGCAGCAAACTCCAAACTAACAGCAGCTCATTGGATAAGTTTGGGATCACGCCATGCAGCCTGGAGCCGGACGCTCCCCAGGGCTTTACCGTATTAACAGGAGAAGCAGTGCAAGTAAAGTTAGACACTGTCGTCCGACAACATGCTCTAATTTTATAAATGGTATAAATTATGTTGGGTCCTGATTAGCCTGCAGGTGGGTCCAGATCCAAACCGCGGTCCGCTAATCCGTGACCTCTGATTTAGAACAACTAAAACTCATTTAGACTTGATATGGGGTTTAATTTGAGCTGCATGAAAATGTGAGTTTTAGTGGCATTTGCAAATAAAGCAGGCTTTAAACAGGTAGGCCAACTATATGGGAGGCCTGATTAAGACCCAAATTTAAAGTAAAAAGGAACTAAAAGATAAAATCAATATCAAAATGTGATATTTATTTGACAAAACTATTTACATATTTAAATTCCCTCTCATTTCCTTTTTCCTATGGTTTGTTTCCTCATATTATCAAAGGCAATTCTCTCCATTATATTTTCAAAAATGTCTTTTTTTTTTCATTTACCTCTTTTTTTTCTCCCATTATCGCTGTATTCTGTTTCTTTGGCAGAACTGGGATTCCATATTTGTCCGGCATGCTATGACGGCCATTGTAAGGAGCTGAAATTGAACAATTAAGAGCTGACAGTTTTCTCTTAGCAGGAACGAGCCGCGTGCAGTTTCAGTTTCTTTGGGTTAAAAGGTTAATGGAAAAAATTCTTGAAGGAAAGGGTTTTTGCTCAGGAGGACGGAAATGTCTTCAACCAATCATCTACGTCTACAAAGCCTATTTCTAATATTTCGAGATATTGTTCCACCTCTTATCAAACTCTCCCTTCTTTGCAGCCTCTAGAGGAGCTTCAGTAACCTCAGTTAAAAGGAGCCATGAAAGTTTTCTACATCAATGACAGTCCTGCAAACCTCATACTGGAAAAACGATCTAGCAATAAGTAAAACTTTCTTAAATTAAGTTTATTTACCCTTGATTTGAGCAGGTAAATGAGCTAGTTTGCCAATGGAATCAGTATTTTTACTCTCAAAATAAGATAATTAGATAATATTCACTTGAAAATAAGACAATGCAATTGTGTCTTCTTATTTTAAATCTAAATCGTCTTATTCCATTGGCAAGATGTCTCTTTTTTTCCTCAATTCAAGAACAAATGCACTTATTTTAGGAAAAAATTACTTATCGAGATTTTGATTTTTCTCTCAGTGATAGGCAGTCTACTGTTAAATAAGACTGCTTCATCAAGCAGCCCAGACTGTTTTATGAATTCCCCAGTCAGAGCAACGTTTATTATGATGGAGCAGGTAACAGAATCCATTTCCTAAAGAAGCCAGACAATAAGAAAAGGTTTAGATTTAACCTCAGTCTAACACAAATGCCCTCCATTTTTCTTTTGGAATGAATGACCAGCATGTTTAATATCAATAATATAATCTGATTAACTAAAGAAAACACACTAATGATTTTTCACTGCATATTAACACAACTAATTACACACACAGTTTGTCCGCCACAAATGTCAGTGTAGGACTTTAAGCTGATGAAGATTCTCAGTCTTCCAGGACATAGTCATTCCGTAAAAATTCAAAAAATATCCACTGGACTTGGTTTCCAAGATTTGAAGACGTTTCTCCACCTCTCCAGGAAGCTTTCTCAATTCAAATGTCTGGATCCGCAGTGAGTTTGAGTCTTATATAGACAACGCCTTGTATCGCCTGGAAACATGCAAATGGTGACCGATGAATGGGTCGTTTGGTTCCATTGTTAGCCTGTAATACCTGAAACCTGTCTATGATTGTTAAGATCATGGATGGATGATGGATGGATGGAGAGGAAGAGATCTGCAAACTTTGCTTTCTGGACTCATGTTGAAGGTGATCAAGCAGAGAGCTCAGGAATCAGAGTTTAGCTGAAGTATCTTCTGCTTGTAGGATTTGGACTGAGGCTCTGGAAGACCACCAGTGTGTAGCATCAGAGCACTTTCTATTTACTCATGATGTCTTTTTCATCTGTCGTAGGATAACCAGCTTGTGGTTTATGAGTGTCAACAGATTTGTGGAGTGATTTGGAGGAGAGCAGATCTCTATGGAATACTGCAGACCAGCTGCATGTGGTGTAAGAGCAGAGGCCTCCCTGCATCACGCAGTAAAACGCCACATTGATTCACCTCTCTCCACTGAATTATTGGTTTTCTGGAATAAACAGTCAAGATTCTCTTTAGGTTTTAGGAGCACATCCATTAATACTGTTTACCTTCAAAACTAGGCTGTATGACTTTCAATGACCTTCAAAGGTAAACAGTATGACTCTGAGGTAAACATCTCCAGCATCGAGCTTTTCTATGAAAAATCAGGATGTTTGTAATATTCTCTCCACAGGGCTTTCCTTCGTCGATGGCTTTACAGTATTAAAGAGTTATAATGAAGCCTTTATGTGCAAGGGTAATGAGACGAGGTTTGGCATAACCTTTCCGCAGAGAAGAGGTCAGCAGGGTATGCTATAGCACCAGCTTGTTATTCTAAATTCAATTCTATTCAGTTTATTTCTATAGCTCCCAATTCCCATCATGTCATCTCAGGTCACTTTCCAGATCAACCAGATCATCCAGTCAGATTGATTCAAAGTTTTCTATCTAAGGAAAACCAGCTGATTGCATCGACTCTTTGACTCTTCAGCAATCCCTCACACTAAGCATGCTTGTAGCGACAGTGGAGAGGGAAAACTCCCTTGAACAGGAAGAAACCTCCAGCAGAACCGAAACCAGGCTCAGTGTGAAGTGGCCATCTGCTGAGGCCCACTGGGGTTCAAGGAGACAGAAGCAGACATACAGAAAAGAAGCATAGATACAAAAAGAAGCAGACTGGCAACTGTCTGGCAAAGGCTGGCATTGTCATTATAACAAAAGGAGGGCAGAATAAGGTGCAATAACAACAACCTTACTGTAACGGATTACAAATAAAATGAAAATAAAGATTTTCAGCTCACTGAAACTGAAATTTGTTTTGCAAGAGATCAAACCAAGATGGAAGCACCACCTCCAAAATATGCGGCAGCTTCGACTAAACACGTGTCCAATGAGATGAGTCTTACTGTTCCAGAAAAGAAGCGGGGTTAACAGCAATGAAGGAGCAATCAAAGCACGCCTCATTTTAGAATCTATGGGATGGCTTCTTTGAGTGCTGGATTGGGTCGTGAACAGCAAGAAAGATCAAAGTCCAAGATGCAAAATATAATCCATCAATGTCTTCTTTTTATCAGAGTGCTTTTTAATGTGGCTTCTTAGCTATCTGCTTACTTTCCCTCTGTCTGTCTGTACTCTGGTGGAACACACAGTTCCCATCGCACCTCTGCTTTGAGGTAATATTCTCCACACAGATAAGAGAAAAGCTGAACTTTCTGGAAGGTGTGTATCTAGTAAAATATGGTTTAAAGCTAACGCAGCATTTCAAAAGAATATTACAGTAAAGCATGGTGGTTGTGGAGTTATACTTTGGAATCTTGACTTTTTTAAATGAAAAGTCTGGTCAGCATGGAATGATAAATGGATCATTATTTGAACCTAAAACTAATACATTCACAATGATTTAAATAATTTAGTGTTAATCAGTAAAAACAAATGATTAAATGAAAGGAAAAAACAACAGGGGTAACCGAATCTAAGGCTACATTCTACGACTGAGTATTAGGGCCAGAGATTTTCTTTTCTTCTATTTCGAGAAAAAGTCATAACATTACGAGAATAAAGTTTTAAAATTTAGAGAAAAAAGTCACAATGAGAATAGTATAATAATAATAATATTAAGAGAATAAAGTCCTAAAAATTGCGAGAAACAAGTTGTATTTTTGTGACAACTTTTACAAGAAGCCCTTTCTTCCCTAAAATGAGGAATGTGGAGCATTGTGTGAAGTTATACTTTAGCATCGGTTTTGATAAATCAGGAAATCTTTTAGCAGCAGCATCAAACTGGGCAGAATGTCAAAGTGGACTCTGGTTGCTGATTGGTGGAGCTGGTCGGACGTCATCTGCTGGGCGGAGCTCCAAGCTTTCTTTCTGGAAATGTTTTGTTGTATGATGACTTTTATTCTCGTAATATCACATAACTTTATTCTGGATAAAAAAATGAAAAAAAATCTCTACCGTGGCTTAATACTCCTTCTCAAACGTTGAGACTGAAGACCTTAAAGGAAAAGTCCAATCAGCAATGAATAATCAATTGCTGATTATTTATACCTAAAACTAATAAGTTCATGCTGATTTAATGAATTTCAGAATAAAATTATAATTTTCATCATCATGATGAAATGATGCGGCCATTTTAGCTCAAATATAGTAACCCCTCCCTCCTGCACATCTTCCAGCAGTGGCGTCCACGGTGCGGTAAGCCTAAGCGCCATTCTCCCCGCTTTCAAAGCTAAATCAATGGGAACTACTAGACACATCTGCAATCAACAACAATTATTGAAGATTTCCAGAGGACTTCACCATTGAAATTCACCAGAGCTATAGTGAACTGACAATGCCCACGTGTGCATGGCAGCTGGATGCTGGAATACAGCCGGGTAAAAGTGGAAAAAGAGTTATTCCACCTTTCTGATTCCTGATCCTCCACGGACGGGTTGGTCGTTGGATCGCGCCAACTTGAAGAGGGAGGATTTGCCATCCGAACTTCTGGCCAGAGAAAAACCCGTAATATGTAGCCAACATTTGGAAGAAGAATGTTTTCAAGATGACTTGGATAATAGCGCGTTGTGACAAAACACCAGATACAGCACTGGGACTTGATCAACAGCCGATACACTTTACTGCGTGACAATGTCACTAACCAGTAGGTGGCAGTAGTGTTCTTTGACAAACATGGATGCCTCCAGTAAAAAACATTCACACAATGAAAATTACTCTGAATTTAGAAAACACTGATCATTTATTGAACAGGATGGAATCATTTCAGATTTAAAGAACTTTCAGAAGTTTGAATTCTGAATATGAGAGACTTTTCCTTTAAGAAAGCCACAAACTTTTCTTGTTTTATTATTATTATTATTAATTAATATTTCTGAACAATAACACCAAAGAGGAATATATGACATACAGGCCTTTGATATTTATTAAATCTTTTATTTTAAACAATATTCCAATAGTTTTTGCAACTTTTATTTCTAATATATTCTGTGTGAGGCTGTTAAATGAGTTTATTGTCAATAATAAACCCTAAAAATTTTGTCTCATAAGCTCTTTTAATTTCAACTCTATTTATACATAACTTTACATTTTTATGGACCCGATTACCAGCAATACCATAAACCATAAATTCAGTTTTTCCTTAATTTAATGACAAGTTATTGTAAACAAACCATGTTTTGAACTCAGCTAACTTTTTCTTTTTATCTATTTATTTTTATTTATTTATAATTTTTTCTTTATTTATATCGTTTAAATAAAGTAATAAATTATTTATTCAGAGATAAGTAATAATACAATAAACAGTATACTGTAACTTAACCAATTCTTACTTACTGTAACTATTGATTTTATAAGTTTTATAACTCAAAAAAATATGAAATCAGTTGTGATCACATAGTGAGTACATCAGTTACTCACTACTTGAGGAGCCTTTTTACCAAATACTTTTTACTCTTACTTCAGTCATTTCTTTAAAGGTTACTTTTTATTAGTGCTATTCTTACTTAGGTACCATTTAAATTAGGTACTCTACCCACCTCTGCTGGAAAGCTGTTCTCCAAATGGCTCCGAAAAAACAAAATAAAGTTTCTAAACTAATCTTGTCCAGATTAAAATCTAATTGAGATTCTGTTGCATGACTTTATGCAAACCATTGTGCTTCATTTCTCCTTCAGCAGAAGACCTCCTTACCCAGGTGCACCACAGAGCGCCACAGGAAATCATTCCTA
>JAGKQL010000966.1:0-25911 GCA_018398635.1 Cyprinodon brontotheroides
CATCTCCACCCAGAAGATGGAGAAAAGTAGGAAAGTGATGTAACCTAAAAATGACTTCCGTTTTCAGTAATAACAGTATAGGTCGCTCTGTCTTTGAACATGTTTAGCAATGTTGGATAAATTGATTATAAGCAGTTTTTTGTTCCCCAAAGTCTGTTTTGGAAAGTTGCTGAATTGATGTTTTAATTGTTTACTGTTAGAAGCCCAAATATTAATTGTATAAAGATTTAAAATGTTGGTTATAATCAGTAGTGTAGTTGTAAAAAAAAAAAAGAAAAAAAACAGAAGAGGGATAGTGGAACTTTTTTTTGTAGCACACATAGCCTAATTAACATCGTCTATCAACCTAAAGCAACATGCATGGTCTGGTTGTTACATGTCAGGTCAATGACCTTGACCAAAGGCACCTTACAGTAGAACAGCAGGCAGTCCCTGGACTGGCATGGCTATCACTGCCCCTACATAGTTAGGGACTAATTTTCTATTGGGATCAGCTTCATAATCACGATTTGATTTTATTTATTTTGCTCAGGCTATTCCTAGGCCCACAGCATGCCAAATGTTGAAAGGGAAACAGTATTCTTTAAACTCACGTTAATATACAGTTTTACTTACGTATCAGTTTATTAACTTGGACGGGTCTGTACTTGTCTTTCTGCTGGGACTTTGCATGTTCTCCCTGAGCATGCATGGGTTCTCTCGGGTACTCCGTCTTCCTCCCACAGTCCAAAAACATGACTGTTAGGTTAATTGGTTTCTCTAAATTCTCCTTAGGTGTGAGTGTGTGTGTAAATGGTTGTTTGTCTCTGTATTTGCTGCCCTGCAATGGCATAGCGACATGTCCAGGGTGGACCCACCTCTCACCCATAGACAGCTGGGGAGATGAGGCACCAGCAGCCCCCTCATGACCCCATTCCAGATTAAGCGTGTAGAGAAAAATGGATGGATGGATGGATGGATGGATGGATGGATGGATGGATGGATGGATGGATGGATGGATGGATGGATGGATGGATGGATGGATGGATGGATGGATGGATGGATGGATGGATGGATGGATGGATGTGCTGTGCTGTACTTTTCTAATACATCCCTTTGCTTTAATCTAACCCATCTACTGTCCCTCTGGCTGTTTCTTTTGGGTGGCTATCCTTCTGGAAATTGAACCTTCACCATATCTGTGGTTTTCTGCATCCTTTATAACCCCCCCCCCAACAATATGTGGCCTTTACAAAACATCTTTTATTGCTTCTGAAGGCAGCTGGCTGCTTCATTTAGAAGTATCAGATAACGGGGATTTAAAAAAACAAACAAATTCAGCTATTATTTAAAGGCAATTTTAAATGTTGGTTGATTTTTAGTTGAGTTAATTTTGTTTCATGGTTGCTGCTATCAAGGAAAACGTAAAAGACAATTTGAAGATAATGCAATCCAGAAAGGAAAATTCAAAAAACTTTTTTAATCAAAAGAAGTTCTTGAGAGTAACTATTGTTTTCTTAGATTCTATTTTTAGATTCTAAATTATATTTTGTCATATTTTATATTTAAAATATATATTTTTTAAATTTTCTTTGTCAGGTCAAGTTTTTATGAGTTTACATTCTCTTCAAATAGTCTTTTATAGATCACATTCTGTGTTTGCTGGTGTTTGAGTCAAAAGCCTGTGTTTGCCCAATGCAAACACGGGCTCCTGACTCGCACATTGACCAATCAATGTTGTTGTTGCTGACATCCAATAGAAACCAATAGAAAATCGTTCCTCACTATTAAGAAAATCCCCCAGAAATGAAATTCTGTAAAAAGCTCTTTGAAAAAAAACTTGATACTTAAAACTCAATCCGACGAAGGAAAATTTGAAAGCATAAAATAAAAGAAATATATGAAATATTTATCAAATAAATTTGATATCATGTAATATGTAATAAATATAAAAATAAAACAAGAAAATAATGATTTGAAAAAAAATTCTGAGCAAACAGCAAAACGACTCTCAAAAACATTTTTTTTTTTTTTTTCATTCAAATTTTTTTTTTTAAATTTTATTTCCAAAAAACTTTTATAACTTCTAAGAATATTGGAATAAAGATCACTCCATCATTTTCCTTCCTTTACTCTTCTGTCCTCATTTGTGTTGATCTATGAAATAAAACATTTATAGATACCCGGAAGTTTGAGATTCTAATGAACATTTCAGCATGTTGGGATATTCTTTCCAGTAAGTGAACTTTTATTGTCTGAAATGAACCTGAAAAAGTTGTGTATTTGTTGCGCACATGATATATATGGTAAAATTCTACCAGCGTAATTTACAGGATAAGAGCCAAGTATTCCTCCTTTCTTCAGCCAGCAGAGATTAGTCATAATGAGACATAATGAGCTTCTTTAGCAGTTCAAAGCATGTTAAGAGGTGATTGTCTTCAGATCTAATGCAGGAAGAATCCAGGATAAACATGAAAACTCTGACAATGACACCCTCTGCAAACTGTCACCACATTTCATCACGTACTCCAGACGGAGTCACGCTCTTCCCCCTCCTGCGTGTTTCAGAGAAGCTCCAGTAAACTTCCTGGACCTTTAAAACTGATTGACTGCACATGTTTCCTTACAGCCTTTGAAGCATGCCCTCAGTTTCACCTCAGTTTGGTTTAAAGAATAAAGATGGTGTGGAGATAGTCTAAAAGGGTTTGACAGACAGGAGCATTCTCTTGCTTTAAACATACCAAACCCATCGGCAGATAAAAGAAAGACTCGGTTAAACAGATAAATACAGGAGATTAGAGTAAAAGGAATTGTCTGAGGACAAAAAGGAGCAGGTTATTTTTAAAGCCACTGAGAGAAAGTCCCATGAAGGTAATAACTATAAGTTTAAAGAGAAAACCATGTCATAATCCTTCCCACTCAGAGGATTAAAGGGGATTTCTTCTTAAATTGCATATCTTTCTTTGTCAATGTCATCAAGAATGTCTGTAATTATGTTTCCCCCCCTTCCTTGTACCTTTTATTTGTCTGTGATATGAAACCACCCAGAGAGATCCAAGGACAAACCTGCCACAAGTGGGAAACTTCATTTGGAGGCATCAGAGAGGAGGGAGTGTGGACGGAGTTCCAGCCTGTATGAGTTTCTACGTGTCATCACAGTCTGTGCTTTAAATGCCTGCAGCTGAAAGGAAACCATGTCAGCGATATTCACCTGGGCCTGCCTTCTTCTGCTGATCAGCTCAGCCACGCAGGAAAAAACTCCAGGTGAGACACAAACGCTTCTTTGTCCAACAAGCGGAACTGATCCAGCTACAGGGGGATGTTAGAAGAGACTTAAAAGACTGAAGGCTTTCTTTGCAGAACCTGATACTCATTCCAGATAACCAAAAAAGAAAAGGAGAATCGATGTACCTTAAGCTGCAATTATGGGACTCCTGTAACAGGGAAGAATGTTCCCCCTTTAGTCTGAGTCCAATACTTAGATCCAGCTGGAGGAAAGGCTGGAAAATATTATCTAACTGCTGCAAACAGCTGAGCTAACTTCAACCTCTAAACAATCAATGGGTAAAGATTGGAGGAAATAGGAGATAGAAAAGGACAAATAAAAAAAACACTTTAAAGAATAAAAGCACAAATTCTCTGTTTCTCAAGCTATGTTTTCATTATTAACTTCAATTTACATCAGAATTTACTATTACTATCCTTTATGGCAAACATCTATTTCTTAATACTGGAGAAATTTGTGCCAAAGCACATTGAAACTTGCTTGATTCCACTAAGGTGAGCTGGTTTCCACATGCTGGGACCAGGGATGGTGACTCACTTTGATGCCTCACTGGAAAACATGGAGCTAAGTTCCTGCTAATAACTAATACCAAACTATTCCCACTCTTACATAGAAACCAAAGGAGTTGCTTCTATGTCTTTTTTTCCTGGCAGCTCCCTTCTACCGCTTTGCCCCATCCTCGGCTCTGCCCCATGTACGTGCAGAAGTGCATGCTTGAATCACAAAGAAAAGTGACTCGCGACTGAATAGTTTCTTTGCGGGTATCGTATACCAGCTAGTTTTTCCTCTCCAATAAAACCAGCAGCCACCTTAATCTCAGACATCTGCACATGGATCAGATGTCAGATCTCTGTTTCAGCTTTTTTTATTGCAGCAAGAAGCTGGATTTTCAAAGAAATGTTTAATGGAAGAATAACTCAAACTTTGGAGAACTTTATTTTTATGTATCCTTTACTCTATTTCTGCATCAGATTCATTAAGCAGGTGGCCACAAATCCAATGGATAATGGATGCAGTGATCAAGGAGTTTAGGTAATATCCTTTAAGCTGTTATCGTTATTTTAATTAACCGACCCCCCCATCTCTGTACTTCAGAACAGGTTCAACATATTCTGGCTTTCCTGAAGATTTCTGGCCTAACTAAACCAGATGATCTAAAATAAGGATTATCTGAAATAAAAGATAGAGTTTGTTCAGGCATCACTCATAATTACAAACATAGTAATCTTTAATTATCCACACTAATGCTAATAAATGTAAAAACCTCTCAGAGAAAAGTGTCGTCATCATCCTGAAAGCCCCCGTTTCACAGCCTGGCTGCCAAACCTTATTCCAGACGTTTAAATTAACACCCCAGTGCCACAGATTCTGGAAACAGCTGCTTTGCTTCAATGAATAGTTTTTCTCTGAGTCAGGAGTCGGATATAAAGCTGCAGCAAAGCTGTAGTTACGACAGGAAGAACGGGAAAGCAGAGCTGAGAGAATGCAGCAGCAGTAAAACATGCTGGGAGGGGAGGGAGACGGCCCTGCGGTCATTCATGTGTTCACATGAAACATGCTGCAATCATGCTGTTAATGCAATACTGGAAACAAAAGGGTTAATGCAAAATGATCCCCAGTCAGGTTTAACAGGAAAAAAAGAGGATTAATAAAATGAAGTGCAGAACTTTAAAAGCCACTGCAGCGTATTTATAATAATTGGCAGAAACAGGTTAATGAATACAGCAACAGCTTATTAGAGTGTTAAAGTACAGTGGGGCAAAAAAGTATTTAGTCAGCCACCAATAGTGCAAGTTCTCCCACTTTAAAAGATGAGAGAGGCCGGTAATTTTCATCATAGATATATTTTTCAACTATGAGAGACAAAATGAGAAAAAAACTTAATGTCTGAAATGTCTTCATTTCAGACATCCCTGTTTTTGAAGTAAACATCAAATGATTTAGAAACAAGTTCTTTCCGAAGGAAGTGGTCTGTTCAGTGGTGCAGTGGATAGCACTGCTGCCTTGCAGCAAGAAGAGCCGGGCACGATTCCTGTTCTGGGGTCTCTCTGCATGGAGTGAGCATGTTCTCCCTACGCATGTGTGGGTTCTCTCCGCGTACTCCGGCTTCCTCTCACAGTCCAAAAAAACCACCAAAACATGACTGTTAGCTTAATTGTTTTCTCTAAATTTTTCTTAGGTGTGAGTGTGTGCGAATGGTTGTTTGTCTCTTTGTTGCCGTGCGATGAACTGGCGACCTGTTCAGGGTGCACCCCGCTTCTCACCTTTAGACAGCTGGGAAAGGTTTCCTCGTGACCCCGCTTGAAATACATGTGAATCTTTCTAATGGATGTTGACCCCCCTGAGGTAACCATGGCAAAATAAGAAAAAAATTATATGGCTCCCTAACATAGTGCCCATGCTAGTTTGGAAGGGACAGGGAGAGTATAAGTTTCTCTCAGAGGTCTATCATAACAACTGATTTATGCTCAGAAACCAGGTGGTCTGCGTGTGTGTCGCACAGAACGCAAATGTGCCCCCGCCCCTTCCGCAGACACTCTGGTGCACCTCTGCCAAATTATAGGTGACTGTGGACAGGAGGCCTTTGTTTGGTACCTTACCGGCTAGTGCTGCTTGTGTGACCAACATTGTGGAAAACGACTCGTTAAGTTTAAACCAGCTAGAAGATGCGAGGTGCGCAGGAACGCTGGGACCCTTTTTCTACCTGGATCCTCGCTCTTTTTCACCCTCATGTCCCTCTGTTGTCACACAAACTTTGCCCCCACTTCCTCAACGCCTCGGCCGTATCTAGACCCACAGCTAGTTCCTGATTGTCCCTCTTGCTTTGTGGCACGGAGTAACATAGCACAATCCACGCTTCAATATTGGGCATAAATCAAACATATCTGCGACATAAGCTCACTGCGACACACTGGTGCGAGAGGATAACCAGCCGTTTAGGGGGTGTCTGACTGATGTCTTGTGGTCAATGGGTGCTGGAAGTGTGTGGGCTGTGCTGAGCCGTTCGGTCTAAATAACTACCCTGACCTATGGTTAGGCATTGGGGACATAACCAAAAGGATATGATCCTCTGAAGAACTAATGAAAATGAAAACTTTCCTAAAGGATCTTTAATGATCTCAGTACTATATTTGCTTTGATCTTAAATCAATGCCCTTTTTGAGAAAACTCAAATTAATAGACATTTCACTGGCTTCCTTTCACTTGATGTGCTGTTGAAGCTCAGATGCTCTGTTCTACACGCTGACTTAATTTAAAAAGGACTTAAATAACCTGTAGATGATAACGACAGCTGAGCTCTATTACTGTAAACATACAGGAAGTAAAAAAACTTGAGGTTTTTTTATCTACCGCCAAGCCTTTAATCATCTAGCTGGCATTTTTACCTGACTTGCTGATTCATCTGAAAACAATCAAGTTCAGACAAGTTGCTAATATGCTAATATTTCAGTTTAAACTCTGCAGTCTATATGATATTATGTCACTTGGTTTTATTACACTTAGATAACATGACAGCTATTAACATGTAATGGAACATATGAGAGAGGAAGGTTTGGGTTTATTTTCCATCTGTCGATTTCAGACCGTTCTCTGAAGTGTTCTGGCCTGTTCTTCATGTAGTTTTTACCACCTATTAAGATTTCATGTCCTTTTAAAAGTATTAGTGCCTAATCCTTCTTTAGACCCATTCATGTTGGTCTGAAATGATCTTATCCTAAAGGCACACGTGGACTGGGCCATCTAGGGTCGGAGGAACTTTCATGGTTATTTTGGACGTAGAACAACGATTGAGAAAAAGCACATAAACTGTTCTGGAAGAACACAGCGTTCTGGGGAACTTTATGTGACAATGATGTTAAAAGACTTTCCAATAGTTTGTCCTCCGCGTCTCATCAGAAACATGGATGATTAATATCTGCAGAGTGTGGCCATAACTACGGCTGTGCTCCGGGCAAAAACTCAGCCTTTCTTTACACACAGATCATTTCAATAAACACTGTGCTTCTTAACCAGAAGTTACTCACTAGAGGAGCTCTAAACTGTTCCCCAAACAAACCTGATGTTATTGGTATATGTGTAACGGTATATGTGTAACCTGAAATCTATGTTCACAACTAAAGCCCTGGTCAACTTATATCAGGATCACTAACTTGCACAATTAGTGGCATGTTGCAGACAATCTAAGATGTAGCAAATAATAGCAGTTACATATGGTGCAGGTAGCTCTATTAAGATGTGCTGTTGTCACAATGAATGGTTTAGAATGGATTTAACTTATGTTTATCCAAAAGAACAAACACTCTGGCATCTGGATCATCTTTGCAGCTGCAAACAGTCAAAGTTATTTTATTTTCTGGTACCAGTAGTCATCGTTCCTGTTGCATAACTTCAATAAAACAGCAAGAAAGACAGATTATTACTATCAGCAACACAGGTGGAGGGACAATCAGTGGCAGACTTACGATACAGGCAAAAAAGCAATCGCTTGGGGCCCCCAACCAGCAAAGGGCCATCAAAACAACAACAAATCGTGATATAATACAGCATCAACTTCTGCTCCCTACTTTCCAAATACAGGCATCCTTCCAATCATGTGACCCTCCAGAGATGCAGTGAGCCGCTCAAGTAGTGGGAGAGATCAGAAAGGGAGAAATAAGAAGCAGAGCTGAAAAGTGAGGAAATTAAAAACTATATGATGACAGTTCTGGCTGAAAATCCAATAGAACCTGATTTAAAAAAGGAACTTATTATACCACCTGCAAGAAACCGTCCTTCCTTCTTCTCTAAAAAGCTTTTAGTTCTCACATTACGGAGCAACAATTCTGCTGTGAAAATGGAGAAACTCAAATCTGAAGCTGTGAAACTCTCTTGTTAGCTGATATCCTCTGTCTCACAATAGCCTCTTACTAAGCGCTTCATGTTTTGTTTCAGATGTTGTTGTGACCTGCCTCAACTCACAGGACTGCGTGCTGCCCTGCACCTTTCAGCCAAGCAGGGACGAAACCGTGGAGTGGTTCAAACAGAACACTCTGCTGTATAGATTCAACAGAAACAGCAGCAAGGAGAGCTTTGAGCTGGACCAGCTGGCCGAACGTGCATCCATCTCTCCACAGCAGATTTCTGATGGAAACGCCACCCTGATCCTCAGGAGAGGCGTCCCCAAAGACAGGGGCACGTACAGGTGTCATGTGAAGACCTCAGGAGGAGAGCACAGAGTGAAGGTCATCCTGAGGGTAGAAGGTGAGTTTATGAGAAGCAGATGGATGCGGTGACCTGGTGAAACATTCTGCTGCACAAACCCAAAAGATGTCCAGACAAGTTGGTTTCTGCACATATTTTGCTCTGGGAATCTACAATACTGACTTTATAGCAATAGATTTACACTTGAAAGTTCAGGATTTTTTTCGTTTACAAAAGACATTATTGTTTTAAATTCACTACAATTCCACACAATGCATATTCTGCTCTGTAGTTTTTCAGGGCTTCTGAAGGTCTTTTTAATTAACCAGATTGATGTGTACTCCTATTTAAAAATCTACACAGTATTAATCTGGAAAGCCTTACGAAGAAAGCTTTCATAAATGGGAGGGACATTCAAAGCAATTCTTCGAGCTGATTGGGTAAATCACCAAGTGGCACCTGTCTGTCACCTCAAGCGTTTAGCCACTTTAATCAGCAGGAGCAGCTGTAATGTATAACATTCTTAATATGTTTCACAACTAAAGGAGTTGATTGACCCTAACCACACTGGAAAAATTCAAAATTTAGGTAAGAATTTTCTTCTTAAAATAAGTGCATTTGTTCTTGACTTGTGAAGCTAAATGGAACAGGACAATTTACATTTAAAATGAGAAAACATATGCATTGTCTTATTTCAAGTGCATTGTATCTAAATCAAAACATTTTAAGAGTGAAAATATGTATTACATTGGGAAACCATCTCATGTACCAACTCAAATTAAGGGTAAACACACTTAGTTTAAAAAGTTTTTACTTATTTTGAGTTGATTGTTTTTCCAGTGCAAATCAGGTCGAGAGGAACAAGCATCTTTCTGTTCCTTAAAGGCAAAAAATGCTAATTTTTCAAACACGAAATAGAGGATATTCCAGTTACAACTGTCTGAATGAGGAAGTCTGCAGGTGCCTGGCTGCTGACCAACAACCACCTCAAGCAAACTATCAAACACTAATGAAACTTTAGACCCTGCATCAAGAAGAAAAAACTCTCAGTATGCAGTACGGTTATAACTCTACAGCACAGCGCCCACTAAAGATTATTTGGCTTCTCAGAGCGTTGTTTATCACACATGAAGATGGCCTTCAGCCACTAGACTCTGATTTATGACTTAGATTATGATCTCAAAGGGAAACCAGTATTGTGTTAACGTGTCAGTGAATACGACTCTGAACAGCACCTCTAGCCTTGGTGGCCGTCACAAACCATGGAAAAAACCACAAAGTTTAGAGCTGGAAAGTTTTGTTTGAGGGTGAACAAGGTGATCCTAACAGAGTATTTATCTGCAGAGTATGTTTGTAGGCTCTCTTCCTACTAGATTTGGTTAATCTGCTGCTCCAGATGTCCTGTTTTGGCTCTTTTAAGTTATGTTAAAGGAGAAGCATCATTATGATTACTCAGTTATGTACTGTACATTTTGCAAAATGTTTAGAAAGTCTGACCAATTTGACAATAGTATTATAGCTAACATGACCACTGTGTTAGCATATAAGGATGCCATTTATTGTTTATCATAGAGTGACTGAGCAGATTCAATCGGGTGTGGATGGGGATTAAACCTACTCGTTCACCACACCTACCCAGACTGAACACTTCCCAGAGCTGATTAATACATTTTATATCTAATACACAAATATTTTTACTTTTTAAGTAGCTAAACAGCCATACTCTAAAGAAAAACTTGAATAAAAATCACCAGGTCAGAAGAAGTGCTGGTCAACAATTTTAGGACCCAAGTGCAGACGTGTAGTTTTATGCAAAACAGTGTAAGACTTAAAGCAAATTGACACATAGCTGACAAGTCTAAACAAAGGCTGGTTTATAGGTTAAAAGGATTACAGGAATTAATGGCAGTGAAAACAGGACTGACAGGTGAACATGATGTGACTAATTATACTTGACAGGAAAAGAAAACAATAAGAACACAATAAGAACATGACTGAGCTGGAGAGGAAATACCTGAAAGATCGTTCTATAAATGAAACCTGACCTGATAGGACTAAAGAAAAATCACTTGAGAGGAAAAGGACTCGAGAATAAAAGCACTGAAAACCATGTTGTTAACATGAGCACAGAAAAAGTAGCCTGTATGGCAAAACATAAACTAATAACCATCTACGACAAGACAAACAGAAACATTATGATGACCTAATGCCTGTCACCTATTTATAAAACACATATAGGAACAATACCTGGATGATTCACCTCTCACCTGCGCTCCCCTGACTCACACATCAACGAGGCATGTGACTGAACCCAATCTGACGAGGGAGTTAACGTCCCATCAGAACCCCTTAATGACCATGTGCCCTCTTCTGCCAATGCAGAGGGAGGGATCAGAGCCACCTTTTGTCCCCTCTAATTGATTTGTTGGAACTGTAGTATATTAATCTCAGTGCTCCCCACCAGGGGCAGAGCAAGATGGGGGGACAGAGGTGGCCATGGCCACCCTTAGCCATTCGTTGGCCACCCCTAGCATTTTTTACACCCTCTAATACAAACAGTGTCAGCAGTAACACTCTCAAAGGGAATGTTCAAACTTATTTAACATTTTAATCTTTCATATATTAATAATTACCTGATAACTAAAATGATGTGGTTAATTATGCACATCAAAATACTAACATTAAAGTTGACATATATATATATATCTTCCAGCTCTCTTATGAGAGCAGGCAGGTTCCGATGTTTGATCTTCTGATAGGTAGAGAAAATTATGTGTCTCTGCAAGTCATCTAGTCAGTTTCTTCAGTGAAATCATAGATAAATAACTGCTTTAATAATAACCTAAAAATCCATTTAATGTAGATATTAGCACATGTAAATATTAATTTTATGCAGAATTTTTTTTGATAAAAGTAGGTAAGTAATGACAACGGAACAGATGTTTGCCCCAGAAATTTTATCCACTATACCTTTTATTTAGAGAGCATGAATGTTTAAATATATGCGTCTATTTGTTTCAAGCCTGTAGGAAAGTATAGTTTGTCTTTATTCAGAAAATATTGATGTTGACTTGTTCCTGTTGGAACAGTGTAGATTGACCCTGAGGTTCTGTTGCCTATCTGCTGTCAGCCACCCCTCAGTCTACATTGGTTATTGACTGGCCACCCCTATAAAAAATTTCTAGCTACGCCTCTGCTCCCCACCATCATTTAGAACTGAAGAAGCATCTTGGGTGAGAGGCGAAATCTCTTCTAGGAAACTTCACGTCCAGTTTCCTAATCTGAACTTTTCAAGTTTGACCATGACATAGATAATGGAGAATTTCACAGATATCTCAAGAACTTAGAAAAAAACTCAAAGCAGAAACTATGTTAAAAACTGAAAGAAAATCAAAAGCCTCAAAGGTTTTTAAACCATGACAGGAACTTGCTAAACTACCGCTTAAAGTCATATTATCTTAGACTGAAAGACATTTTTATGCTTCATCTCTACATCTTTTTTAACAGTTTATGAGGATAAATAGACACTATGCAGACAAACAGTCTTTACAGAAAAAATATAGAGATTTTATAGTTGAAAAATCCTCTATCAGAAAGCTTAAAAAAGGTAAACAGGCCTGGCTGCAATGAGTCAAAACAAAAAAGGCCACTACTGACGCTCCTCAGATGTAACCAACTCTGTTGGTTATTTGGTGAACCCAGTGTGGCAGTCTAACCAATCAGAGAGCTGGTTACATCTAAAGGAGCAACTGTTTGCTTAGTGACCATGAGGGTTACAAAAAAGTTAAATCGAGAAAGGAAAAGCAAAAAAAAAAAAAAAAAATGAAATTTCAAAAAGGATATAAAAATCAAAGATGAAAAAAAAATGGGAATAGGATTTGAAAAAGCATTTTAAAATTCCAGTATTTAATAATGGATTCATAAATACAATTTACAATTGAGTTTAACATTTGTAGATTAGAAAAAGTTTTTCAAAGTTGATCACTAATTGCCTGATTGAAATCTTACATTTGAAATGGCTGTCTTTCTTTTTCAGTGACTCTATGAACAGAAATCTGTTTCCATAGCCTTTGGGCAACTAGACCAACATCTTATTACATTAGTAGCCATTCAAAATGTCCCCACTTTCCTTGAAGGGCCCGTGGCTGGTCCCCTACAATTCATTTTTAAACATCAATCTTTGTACTAAAATATTCTGTCATGATTTGTGGACATTAAGATCTAAAGAGAAGCATCATCTCCTGGTCAGACCCTGTAATTTAGTGAAAGGGTGGAGTCAGAGTAAATAAAAAAAAATAAAATAAAAATAAGTTAGGAAATTGAAAGGGGATTTTGTTGGGAGTCCCATGAAAGTGGGCTGTAATTCGGCTGGCGTTTGACTGGAAATGGCCATATTGAATGGCTGCTACTGTACTTATTATCTCACCACTTGTCTCTAACCCTTGAAATGCAAATGTTCAATATTTTTACTTGGTCGCCTACACCAACTAAGTCTAAAGAAACACTTTGTATGATTACCAAATAAGCCTAAATGTAATGAAAAACAGAAAATTATTGATGCACGCGTTGGGCAATATGCCAGTTTCTAAGCTATCAAGGTGAATTTCTGCCTTTGCTGGGGTTCTTATCACCATAGCAATGATCTCACCTACAGCCAGGCTATAACAGGCCCTGACCTTTAGCGTCCAATATTAGAAACACTGAGCGCTCCTCTCTTTGTGTTTGCAGCTCCCATCCGAGGCCTGTTTCTGGAGAGGTCCCGGCTCAGCGGCTACGAGGAATACAAATGTTCCGTTGACAACGTCTTCCCGGCTCCGAAGGTGACCTGGGCGACTGAACCGCCCACGTTTGAAAACCTACGCCCAAATACACGCATGCATATTAAACCCAACGGTCTGTACTGGGTGGAGAGCCGACTGAGGAAGCTCCAGGGTCAGCCTGACCTCATCTACATTTGTAAAATGACGTCTTCCTACAGTTCTTCTGATTGGACAACATCCCTCAGGCAGAGAGGTAAACCCCGCACACAGCAGGAGCCTAAGATAGCAGGGCCGGCTTTGCAAACAGGCGATACAGACGGCTGCCTGGAGCGGCATCTGCTGGACAGGGTGCAAAACTGCAAAATATAATAAAAAAGACAAAATAAATCTCTGTTAATGAGCTTTTGGTCTTTTAGATTGTCTTTAGTTGAAATAGAACAGCAAGTCTTTTCCGACTTGGCCCAAGCCTAAAATGATGGCACTATTACTTGAAAGGGGAGTGGCAGCCTAGTGGTTAGGGCAAAGGGCTTGGAATCCTCAGGTTGTGAGTTTGAACCCACTCTGCCTACATTACATTTGCAAAACATTATTTACAGTAATACAACATATTACTGTAATATTCTCAGGTACTCATCTGTCTTGTTTATATTTAATCTGAATAAATATGGAACTCTGACATTAGACACCAAAGAACCTCGATCTGACCCCGTTAGATAACCTTATAGGTATTAACCAAACAAATAAAGAACACTAACTGTTGAATTTTATGCATTTTTACATGTATATAAGGGTACAGTTTTAAATTTATTTTATGACCACAAATAGTCCAAAAACAAACATCAGTGGAAGATTTAGGCATTGACTATATGTGAAGATAAGATAGACAAAGACCATGTATGAGAAATTGTCAGCTATTTTTAATAATGATTTTATTTTCTAAATTTACTCCAGCTTGTTGAAAATTTCTTTGGCTGGAAAAAAAATCTTATGAAGGTTTGGTAAAATAGGGCCTGCTCCAGTTTAACAGACTGGTAAATTATTAATCTCTCCCTAACACAGCTTTTGCATGTTTTTTAAGATGACAGATGTTGCAGAAGTGCCTGCATATCTCCTAATGGTTCCTGCTGATAAGCCGTATAGAACGACTAAAGAACAAATACACCAGCAACCAACTGAAAGGCTAACAAAAACCTGCTAATTAACTGGTTAACCTTCATTTTTCACCATCCCAAGGCAGGTAATCCTAAGAAAAATGAGAAAATGCAATCATTATTTTCTTTAGGTTAATTTCCTAATACCAGAAACAGGTATGGATGGGAACTGAACTGGAAAACTTTCACAACATTTTTCCTCTCAGCCAGCAAACCTGTTCCAAACAGAAATTAAAACTTGGATGTAAAACTATGTGGGACTTATGAAACATCTGAGGAAAGATTCCCAGTGTGCATCTAGAGGTCACATTTGCATTTAACAGAGTATTAAACCCTTGGGTGGCTAATCCAGATTCCCAGCTTTCTTTTTAATAAATCCTTTAATTAACTGCTCTGAAGTTCCTGGCATCGGCTTCTAGCTGCTTGAATTCCAGCACCGGTGTGAAACATTAAAAATAATTAACTTTCTAAAACAATGTTTTAGTCGTAAAAGGTCAAATAAAAAGGATATTTCAAAGATTTTTCCAGTAAAATATTGTGTTATTTTTTCTTCTTATTCTGAAGCTGCAGATAACAACAACTTGCCCGTAAAACATAATGTATGTCATGGTTGAGGTTTTGAAGACCCAAATGCAGACGTGAGAAAAAAACATTTTTGTAGATTTAATGAATACTGCTTTTTAACACACTTAATTCCTAAGCAGCCAATGAGGCAAAAATTTAAAAAACCAAAGTACATATATACAAAGCTGATAGAAGGGCAACAAAAAACCAGACAACTTCAAAGGAAAACTCATGTAGGGAGCCAGGAAAAGACGAGGAACCAGAAATGAGGAACTGCACAGGGAGAGTATATACAATGGCCACCCAGCTTCTGATGGCTACTTTCAGCAGCGGGATAATCGCCCATGTCATAAAGCTGGAATCATCTCAGACTGGTTTCTTGAACATGACAATGAGTTCACTGTACTCAAATAGCCTCCACAGTCACCGATCTCAATCCAATAGAGCATCTTTGGGATGTGGTGGAGCAGGGAGATTAGCATCATGGATGTGCAGCCGACAAATCTGCGGCAACTGTGTGATGCCATCATGTCAATATGGACCAAACTCCCTGAGGAATACTTCCAGCACCTTGTTGAATCTATGCCACGAAGAGTGGTAGAGGAGGCAGTTCTGAAGGCAAAAGGGGTCCAACCCGTTACTAGCATGGGGTACCTAATAAAGTGGCCGGTGAGTGTATATGGGAGACTGAACAAAGACTGGACTACTGAGCTAACAAGGAACAGGTGTGAATGGATGCATCTAGGAGAGAGCCAAGGGGAAAGGAAACAAACACAAGGCAGGAACAGGGTAACTCAAGAACAAAACACCGCTAAAAACAACTACACAGGAAAAAAATCTAAATCTAGATAAGTCGTTATTTCTTAAAATAGGCGTATTTATTCTTGGATAGAGGAGATAAAAGAGATATATTGCCAATGGAACAAGACAAATTACACCTAAAATACGAAAACACAATAACATTGTCTTATTTCAAGTGCATATTATCTAATGATCTTATTTTAAGAGTAAAAATAATAATTCCACTGACAAACTATCTTATTTACCTAAGGTTAAATACACTTAATTTAAGATTTTTTTTAAAATTTATTTCTAGATTGTTTATCCAGTGCAAAAACAAAGAAACTAAAAATAAACAGAGGGTAGAACCCAACAATGTAAGATTAAAATGTTATGCAATGTTTTAACTCCAAAAGTCACCAGAAATTAGCATTAAATAAAAAACAAATGGCTGAGGAGGAGAAATAACAAATGACTCAATACTTTGATCAGGACTGACCTACCTGAAATAAAACATTCCCCAATGACTTTCTTTTTTACAGATATTCATGGAACTGAGGGAAAAGACCTGACCATCCGCTGCATGGCTCCAGCCTACATTAACTTCCACTCCCTCTATTGGACCTTTACCAGAGAGAACGCCTCCACCCTCATCCTCAGCTATAACATGAAGACGAGGAACAAAGTCTCCCCGCCCTCCTGGGAACATCACGTGGAACTGGACATCTACAAGGTTTCGTTTGGAGATGGCTCTCTGCGCCTGATGGACCCCAAACACCAGGAGCACAGCGGCAACTACACCTGCGAGTTCTTTGTGGGGCAGAGCAAACACATCGAACACAGCCAGGTCAACATCGGTGATGGTAAGTTCATAAATACAGCCAACTAAATGGAAAACAAAAACAAAAAGCAGAATCTCAAGCAAAGTCTTAACATCTGTGTCTAAGCAATCACAGATTAAGAAGGAAATGTGTTTGGGCTCATAGAACAAGAAGGTGTTAAAAAAAAAAAGATTTTGCAACACATTTCAATTTTAAGACATTTTTAAACAAAACAAAAAAAAGGAATAAAAGATGGAGACCTCCAGTGTCCCTCAGAGGTTCCCAAATATCCACCAAGATAATAGATTTAATTAAAAACAAGAATTAGGAGCAAAAGTCTGAATTTACTGGATTAACTTCTTTTAATTTTCTCCATCCCTTAAAATTGTAAAAATACTAAACTATTTATGAAAGAAATTTACAGTTAGCTTCTAGTCAGGCTGTCCACCCAATGCACTTCAATAGTTGAACCACTTTCCAACATGCAGACCTTCATTCATCAGTCACAGTGTCAGAGGTGGAGGAATCAAACCCACAACTTTGCAGAGATGAAGAGTTTATGCTTCCCACTGAACCACAGCTGAGCTTCTCTATTTTATGGTCAAATACCATATAGGTGCAATGAGCTTTGGGCATCATTCTGGGCATCTCTTCTTGGTTAAACTCCCTAAATGCTTATTTGAAGTTGGATCTTCTTTTTAATTCTTAAATCTTTCATATATTTCTTTGTGCTTGGTTCCATTTTTTTTTTTCAGACTAATTTTACATTGCTGAGAGATTTGTCCTTTTCACCGTTAGTATGGAGTGAATTTGGTTCCGATATTGTTGAATGCAAAGCACACTGCAAAGTTTTGAAAAAGGAAATATGAAGAAAATATAATCCAGAAATGAAACTTTGGAAAACTACATCAGCAAAAACTGGCTTTTTAACTTTGTTTTTTTTCTCTAACTTTTTCAAATAATTTCATATTTGTTTTTTTTTTCCTATTTAATTTTTTCCAGACTTTATTTTTTTTTACATTTCCATATTTTTGGATTGAACTTAAAAAAAAAAAATGATTTCCTAAATACAAGCCCAAAAGACAACTCACTCTTGACCATACATATTGACCACATTTTTAAGATTAAATATTAGATACTTGGTAGATAAATATGAGTAAAATCCAGAAAAGAGTAAAGTTATTCTCAAGACACTTTTTGATAAGGAATATTTTTAAATTCTATTTCCAGATTTATTTTTTTTAGTTCCATTTACAATACTTGTTCTTTGTAAAAATAATGGAACCAAATTCCATCCTTATCTTACATCCCTCCCTGCAAGTTACTCCCCTCCTTTACCTCTTCTGTTCAGGTTTTCACCCAGCTGCACTTGGTGTAAATCTCACCACTGTGACATCATTAAAGCACTATTAATTCACTTATCCAGCATTTTGCTGTAGTTTGCAGATTGGCCCACAACGTGTCTGAAAAGGTTACGAAAACTTTTTAACCTCAGGTGAACTCTAGTGGCTGCAGAAAATAGGACTGGAATTTAGGGAGTTGCATCCCACACACCCGCTCCCAGTGGTAAAGCAGTTTTTGGTCCTATATTAGCCTTGCAGCTTTTTCTAAACCTTCTTTACTGTTTTTTTCCCCTTCCAACACAATGTTGTCTGTAGGAGGTCAGAGGTCACCTGTATGGGGATTAGATTAACTTCTGTGAAGCTAAAAAAGATCAAAAGACTCAGCAGATACAGGATGTAGTATTACTCCTTTTCTGTTTTCATTTCAGCAATCAAAGCTCTGAGGAGAAAGAGAGAGAAAATATATATATTTCAGAACTTGATATGAATTAATAAAATTTAGAAAGTATGTATCTGCGAGTTCAGACACTGTTTTTGTTACTATTAAAACATAATTTTCTGGTAAAAAGTCCTGATATTATAATTTGTAAAACCAGCATGACTATAATCAAATAGAGAATTTATAACATGAAAACATTTTACTTATTTACAAATGATAACATTTAAAATGTGATTTTATTTATCCCCATTAGTCCATATTTTTCAGAACAACCCTTCAGCTGCAGGCTGAAGTGGTGGCCCATTCTTCTTGATTAAATTTCTTCATTTTCTAACTGGATTGAAGGCTTTCATGAATAGGATCCATATGTTGCCACATTCTAGATTTGTTTTAGATCTGTACTTTGACTAGACCATTCTAACAAACTAATATGCTTTAATCTAAATCACATCACTCTAGATTTTGGATTATACAACCTAAGGGTTTAAATATTTCCCATATCACCATTAATGCAGAGCACTGATCCAAAACTAACAGGAAAAAAATGCAAATGAGAGAAATAAAACAAAAAACAAGAAAGATAGATACTGAGAAGATAAAGCAAACTATCAGTTTTGTGGATAACTGGATTCCTTTCAAATCCTTTCAATTGTTTCTGTTTTTAAGCTTCATCGAGTCGGAAAAGTGAACCAGAGGAACCCTCTAATTGGTGGATTCTGGGCGTGGTGGCTGGTGTTGTGGTTATAGCTCTGGCAGCATTAGTGCTGTTCCTGAAGCTAAGAGGTAAGACAACAAATGAACAAATTAATTGAAACATTATTTACTTCTGGAGGCGATGACAGGAGAAAACTTACGGAAGAGGATTAGGGCCACTGGAAAAAAGAAAAAGTTTAATGATTTTGAAAGTTTATTTCAGTTTAGTATTCTGTCTTTAATCTCAGAATTCTGACTTTTTTATTGTCAGAATTCAGTCAGAATTCTGAGAAAAAAGTCAGAATTCTGACTTTTTTCTCAGAATTCACATTAAGTCACTAAACTGAAATAAAAATTTAAAAATCAGTTAACTTTTTTTTCCAGTGGCCCTAATCCTCTTCCGTAAAAACTTCTCTCAGCATCAACTAATTTACTTTAGAGAGAGTGGAATTCAGAGAAAGTGGAAGGCAGGCTAATTTTAATTAGCTCAGCGCTGACCTCAACTGGTGGAAGAACAGCACTGCAACACCTAATGGACAGGAGAGGAAAAAGCAGGAAGGGTTACCCTCCTCTAGCATGTTAACTGCTCTCTATAGAGCTGTGGGTTAGCAGTGAATTACCAGCTGCAACATGTTAGACAACAGGGCCCTGCAAAGGACAGGGAGGGGATCTAAAGGTTTTAGGAGCATTTTTAGAGTCACTGCAGGAACATCTTAACTCTTATACCTCAAACTGTTGAAATATTGAACTGCTCTCATGTTGAATGGACGGTTAAGTGGAACAAAATGAAATAGATAAATATTTCATTAAATTAATAGGTGTAATGAAACATAAATAATTTCATTATATAAATTTATTTTTAATGTATTTGTATTGCCTGAGTGAAAAGGTATTTGTTGGTGAGGTGATCCTTCTCAGTGAATGTGCGCAACGCATATGCTGAACCCTCCATGCCGACCACAGTTTGGTGCTCCACATGCTGCTTGAGTGGGAAACAGGTCCTCACTCGCTGTGGAGGGCCTTATAATCCACTCACACTCACATGTTATTGGTTTAAGATGGGACCTGATATGGCAGACCCTCAGTGGGCATGTTAAATGGAGTGGGTAGTGGGTTGGGGGAGGGAGTAACCACTGATTAAGAAAGGCCTTTTCAGGGTGGGCAAATCCAGTTCCTGGGGGCCAGGAACTAGATCCTTCCTTGGTCCAACACACATTTATACCAAATGACTGACTTACCTCCTCAGTAAGCAGTCAGTACCTCCAGAGTCTTTTCAATCATCTAATTACTCGATTCAGATGTGTTGAACCAAAGGTACATTTGAAAGTTGCAGGATACCAGCCCTCAGAAACTGGAATTGCCCACCCCTGCCTTAAGGCTGATTTATATTCAGAAACCCCGCCCCTTCTGCAAACACTCTGCTGCACCTCTCTAAAACTGTAGGTGACCGCAGACATGAGGCCTCTGGTTGGTCAAATCTACATCCGCTCTACACTATGAGTATTTCCAGGACAATTTGTTTGGCACCTTATTGTTTTGTTTGTATGACCGCCATTGGTTTTCCAATGGTGGTCATACAGACAAGGTCGGGGAGCCAGGTTTTCCACCTGGATCCCCGCTCTTTTCCGCCCTCATGTCCCTCCGTTGTCACACAAGCTTGCCCCCACTTCCTCACCGCCTCGGCCGTATCTAGACCCACAGCTAGTTCCTGATTGTCCCTCTTGCGTTGTGGCATAAAATAACATAGCGCAGACCACGCTTCAATATTGGGCATAAATAAAAAATATCTGCATCAAGCTCACTGCAACACACTGCTGCGGGAGGATAACCAGGCCTTTAGAAGGAGGTTTTCCATTTGTGTAACAGATGCTTTCAGCTTCAGCACCCTCTTATGACCTTGTGTTACAAACAAGATTTAAAATATGAATGTTTGTCTCCATCTTTAGGCAGAGTCCAGAAGCCGAGAAATAACCCTGAGGAAGAGACAGAGCTGAACAAGGTCAAAGGTTGGTCTGCCAAAAAAGAGAGGGAAAACAAACATCCACTAGAGGGAGCCAGTAGGCAACATCTGTAATTAACCAAATCAGGCTCTGAGTTTGTCAAACAGCCTCTAATGAGAAAAGTTGCTGTTCAATAGTTCATTATAATGAAGTAATGATTTAAAAGTAGATTTTTTTTTTTTATAATCTTTCTACAGCTGCACCTTTAATTCTCATTATCCTAGTCAGAACTAGTGGCTGCAGTATAAAAACATATGCCTGATGCTAAAATAAATACACATAATTTAAGACTTGCAGTGCCTTAAGTTGATAATTACAAAATCAAAAAGTTAAACTAGCATTTACTTCATCCTCTTTGTATGTTTAGCTGGTATGTATAATTGATGCACATGTTCAAAATTAAGTCTTAAATTATTTTTTATAGCAATGTGGCAGCCAATTAGTTAGGATGTGGGATAATATATATTTTAATTTTAAAAATGCAGTGGTGGGGAGAGGAATTTTAAATTGTAATCCTGTTTTTATGATATTTTTTATTAATTTGACATGTTTCAGATGGAGAAGCAGCACCGTAGCCTGACCCAGAGCGGTTCTGTGACTTTGATGCATCGCTGGACATTAAAGAATCCCCACAGTTAACCTTAAAAAAACAATCTGAAGAACAGGTTGACTGCAATAACAAGAACTATGGAAGCAAGCACACCCTCAGCTGAACACTGAAGAAAAACAAAAAGATTTTATCTTATTTTTGTTAAAGGATCAACCGGCCTAAATAATTTTGTTGCCTTTCAGAAGAAACGTATATAAGCTGCCTCTCAGACTGTTGATGTTGACACTGGAACGGCTGGGCTAAAATGAGCAACTTTTTAATGTCTCATCAGGGGTTTTTCAACTTTAACTGAGCATCTTTAAATCTACTGCATTTGGAAACATTTTTTCTATCCTCCTGAAAACCAAGATTTGTAACAACAAGCTGGGACCTTTGGGAGACTAACTCCAGTGGATGATAAAGGTTCAGTGGGATAAAGAGCATCAACAGGCCTTAGACAGATTCTGATTTTGAAATGAGTTGCCAGTATCTCACCTAAACACACAAAAACCTTTCTATATATTTGTTTTTTCCACTGGTTGAATGACGTCTGGCCCAAGTAGGAGTCAGACCAAAGAGTCATTTTATAATTTATTCTTTAAAATTGTATGATTTGAGTAAACCCTGCAGTCTAATTACCAGTTGATGGTTCTTCTTTCTTTCCTTTTTATTTAACTACTGCTGATATTTGGTAAGACCTCTTCTCCCTGTGACTCTATCGTTCTATAATATTTCACAAGCTTGGAGGATGTATATATGCTCAGTCCACAGGTGTGATTAAGCTGATAGCTATGGGAAAAATCATCTTTGGGATCACTATCCTGATTTAACATCTCAGAGATAATGTCTCTTAATGCTATGAACTCTAAACAGGCTTCCAGAGAGAACTCAGGCCCTCTGCAACACAGGTCCTCCTCCGTGCTCAACAGTGGCCATGAGATGCCAGACCAACCTCAGGGTTTCTCTTAGATAAACCCAAACAGACCATGTTAGAAAAGTTTATGTTTATGATGGAAGGACAAAAATCACAGCTATTCTGGAGTTTGGGTCCAATAGTTACATAGACTTGGTAACTCAAACTGTCCTTGTTTCTCTGATGTGAATTTGTCTCAATGGTTTCTAAAAGAAGAGTCTGTCATTGACAGAAACCCTCAGGTTCAGAGATCAGATTGGTGAGTTCATGAAAGTGACCAAGCTCCATTTTCTAAGCTACTGCAATCCCAAACCTCAGCTGTTTGCTTCCTGGATATACAGTTAAGTTCACAAGTGGGCCAATTTAATTCAGTTTGGTTCAGGTAGATATTTAATGATGCAGAAAATAACAAGTGTACAATTTATTTATGACACTTTATAATAATAAATAAGTGCCATAAAATATTTGCTTGCGTGCTTGCATTAATTAGGTATCTGTGCCCAGGTTTTTAAAATAAATAATTGCCCAACTTTATTTTTGGCTTGCGTGCTTTGCGCGCTCGCATTTTATTTGGTGCCCTATTGTGCCCCTGTATCATTCTTCACCTTCACTAGACATGGATACACTTTAGTATATTCTGCTGTATAATGAGGTGACTGTAAAAGAGTAAACCGAAACAGTATTTTACGCGAACGCGCGTTTTTTATATTGGCTTATTTTGTTAATAATCCAATCAGCGCGCGCTCTGACAGCCGGTCGCCTAGATCACTGGTTGATCAGAGCATCGCGTTGGACAGATACTCTGCACAGGTTTCACCAGCAACCTCCTCCCCATACCCCGCGCTCTCGTGTCTGCGCAATCTTATCCGCACATGATGCGTGAATTATTAACTTCCGGGTGACTTGGGATGTCTGGTATAAAGTAAACTTTTAAAAAAACAGCCAGATGCCACTATATGAATTGAAACTCAAGTTTTTGAAATTTTTAGAAAAATTCTTTGAGATAGGGCCAAGGATGAGGGAGGTCTTGTTGGTAACAAAAATACAATTATAGAGCATTCAGTATTATAAGAAAGCCCACACTGTTTCTGAATAAATGTACACTCAAAACATGATTAGCTCACTGCCTCAATGAATTTCGGAGTTAAGTTCTGTTCGATTAAATCAACAGGTTTGATAGCTTTATGTATTCTTTCCTTGTAATCCAAGTGTGGAGTGGTAGCATCCAGAATTTACCAAACCATTTAGCTAGAGCCTAAACAGTAATAGCTGAAAGCCTACATGCGCCACGCTATCACTGACGCTCGTGCATGCTCTTCCTCACACTGATCTGTGTAGATGCGCCTTTGATTTTCTGCTTAAGACAAATGCGCATCTTCCTCGCTTTGCAGTTTCCAAACTCACGTTAGGCTATCACTGTTTATTGTTGTGTGTGTGAATAACTTTTGTGGACTTTGTGGAGAGACTAGAATCCAGAATTTGAATATCAAAAAAGTCCAGAGTTTTGTTCCTTGGACAAAATCATGTTTTGGGTGTACCTATTCCTTTAAGACAAAGCTTTGGAGTTTCCAAACTCACGTCGGCATCACTGTTTATTGTCAGTGTGAATAACATGAGACTAGAATAAATAACCGACGTTCTTGACAAATTTTCTTGGATTTAATGTTGTTCATAACACCCCTTTACTTTTGTAAATGAATCTGCCAAATAAAAACCGTTTTTCCCACGGAATATTTAAACGTTTTATATCATTAACCATAACAAGTTGCTCCATTGGTCATATTTTAATCCGTTTTCCTCGTCGATAGTCGCAATTGTACAGAACGAGGCGCGCTCCCGCGACTGGGGATGCATATCTCGGCAGGGGATGCACTTTTCGGCATAACACCGGACCATGGTCAGCTATTCAAACGTGTACTCTGCATTAAATCAAAACCAAGAGTAACGAGTAACGTTTGTTTTAAAAGTATGAGGAATAGAAAGTACAGATACTGATATTGAAAATCACTGAATGAGTAGAAGTCAGAAGTAGGAAGAAAAATCAGTAATGGAGTACCTAAAAAGTGTACTTAAGTACAGTAACGACTTGACACCTCTGAAAACTACTATAAATTCTGAAAAACTCAAACTCAGGATTTGATCTGGATCAGAACCAGGATTGGATTTTTCGGTCTCCATAAGATATTTTCTTCTGAAAAACCCATTTTCAGGATTTACTTTTAAAATACTGGGCCTTTAAGATCTTAGTCACACCTGTGTTTCCTAAACTGCTTTGGGTAAGGATTTAGACATATGTTAACCATGAAGAATGTTGGAAAAAAAATTACATGATGTGGCCATCAAGGTGATGAACCAGTATCTAATCACATAGCAAAAACACAACCTATTCAGATTACATGAATGTGTAGGAATTATATATTTTCTTTAATAAAAAATTTGTATATTTTATTTTTATAAAATTCATTTTGTGTTGTGTAGCCTATATCTGCTATTTCTGATGTACCTTTGTATTTGGGCCAAATAATGACACTAATATCTTTTCTGTCACTTCATTTACCCCTGAGTTAGATACGACAAAACAGACACATAGTTAGAGCTTATTTGGCTCTAGACCTGTTCTGACCATGCTCAGTCCAACTGGGTCGATTAGGCAGACTTAGCCAACTAAGCCTCACTTACAAACGTAGCTCATATTAGGTATCTAAATTAAAACAGGACATTTTAGCTGTTTTTCAGGTTACAAGCAGGTATAGTGAATCACTCTTGTTACTGTCATTTTCAGTTCGCTTTTCTTCTAAGATCTTAGTTTGCCCACAAATAGAAACTGAAATGGCCTCTTTGAAGCAGCCCTGATTTAGCACATTGGAATGTAGGGCTAAAAGGTTTTTATTGGATCATAAAACACTTAACCTAAACTCTCTATATAAAATCACTGACTTATTTGGGGAGAGCTCCTCACTGCTGATGATGTATTTGAAGGCAGATCATTCCTAAAGTTTATTATTACAATAAAGGTTTTTACAGAAAAATCCTAACAGAACTTGTCCTGGTTGAGATTTTTCTGTCTCTTCACAGGCTCTTAGACACACTGCATGATGCTTAGATCAGAACTCCAACCATTGGGTCCAACCATCACCTTCTGTACTACCCGTTTTGTTCCTCTTAACCTCCAGTTCTTTTAAGGACATCAGGACATCACTTAAGGTTATGGTCAGTGAAACTCAGCTAGTATTTGACAGACAGAGACCCATTATGGTAATCCATCTATAGAGAGTGAAAATTGTGAGCAGCCGTCGTTCTGTAAAGCTTGCGCAAATTGAGGAAAGGAAAAAAGTCTTAAAGCAGGAGGAGTAGAGGGGAAGGATGAAAATAAAAAAATGGCGCAAAAGCACTGTGAAATAATGTTATTGGA
>JAGKQL010000968.1:0-11217 GCA_018398635.1 Cyprinodon brontotheroides
TGCGAGGGCCGCCCAATGCCACTTGTGGCTTTAATTATTATTATTATCTACCATGTCAATGTAAAATATAACAACTTTGGTGAGTAATTTTGTTTTCCCCATGGTAATATGAACCTAATGTCAATGTCTATGTTGATTTTGAGCTTCTTTAATTTAATTTTTTACCATCTTGCCTGCACAAATTAAAAATCTTGTTTTTTATCCAGTTTTGAAAAGCAGTCCCTGTAGATAAAAAAATGTGATTCAGATTCATTAGAAAATGCCACAACTTAGGCATCCAACAAATGTATGTTGTGAATTTGTTTTGGGCCCCAATTACTTTCACACCCTTAAAAAAGATTTGATAGCCATCTGCCTTCTGAAGTCCCTCGATTGGTAAATAAAGATCCCCCATGTGTACTTCATCACAATATAAATACATAAAGGATTCAATAAACCGAACACATTCATGAAGGCAAAGGATAACACGAGATAGATTACGGACAAAGTAATTATGTTTTTTCATTTATGATCATTACATCTGACCTAATTTTTAAAAATTATGGTGTCAGACAGACACAAATCCAAAGTTATGTGCAAGCCGTGCTGTTTTCGGGGCTGAAAAATACAAATATATAACTTGATTTCCAAATAACAAACTCCATCAAAGTAAACACTTTTGCAAAAATAATAAATAACTAACATAACACTTGTGAAACCAGTACTTATGATAGGTAAAGTACAGTATATATGTTGAAACATGAGAAAGTACATCCAGTGGCAATCAACTTGTTTATTAACTTAACCTTAAAATTGGATATCAGACCTAGGAAATTGAAAATAACACACACAAAAAAAAATAATAAAGTTTGCGATCAAACAAGAAGTCAGTCAAAAACTGCTTGTCTGTCCCTGCATTTTTGATTAAGGCAGCTTTATTCTCCATTAATTAAGGTTGCTTGATGAAAGTAGAGAGGCAAGAAATTGTGCACAAGTAAGAATAGCCACTTCATTACTTTATTACCTAGGTAAATTATGAACATGAAACAAATTATTCTAATTTTACTAATCTAGGTTAAAAGTTGTTTTTTGTTAAGGAATTTCCCACAACAGAAAAGCAGACCGTAAGGTGTCCCATTTACTATTTTGAATAATCATTGTAGTAAACAAAGCAAATGTAGCAGAAGGACACTCTAGGTTAGGCAAGATAAATAGTAAATAGCCTGTACTTATATAGCGCTTCTTCAAGTCAGAAGACTTGATCAAAGTGCTTTACACTACATCCAATCATTCACCCATTCACTCACACACTAAGGCTCTGGAATTCACTGACAGAGGGGAGGCTGCTGTACACTGGTGCCACCGGGCCCTCTGACCACCATTAGAGGGCAGTGCAGGTGAAGCGTCTTGCCCAAGGACACGATGAAACTGAAAGCCGGAGCTGGTGCTCGCTCCGACAACCCTCCAATTGCAGGGCAAACTCCTGCAACCGAAACCACTGTCGCCTGACAAGACAAAAATTCTATGGAATATAGCCTACATAAAAAAGAAAACCTAAAACTTCATATCATCCTAAAGCTATAAAAGAAAAGTGGTTTGAAGCTGCTGAAGACATGAGACCAGAATAGAGCTCCATCCTTCAGCGGGACAACACTCCAACATCAGAGCTACAGAGAAAGGGTTGAGACCAGAACATACTCAAGTGTTGGAACAGCCCATTTTAAGCCCAAACACAAATCTCTGGTAAGAATTGGCAATTGTTGATATTCACGGACAATCTCCATCCTACATGACCGAATACATTTTTATGTTATTATTTTTAATCTAGAAAAGCAGGTAAAGACACAACAACAAAATGTGGTTCCGCAACAGAGGAGTCAGAAGGTGTCTTGATACAAATTATTGTCTCACTTTCATCATTTAGAATTATGAAACACAAAATTATGCACTACGTTATGTTAGTATGATGCATGAAATCCGGATGAAATGCATTGAATTTTGTGGTTTAAACCTGGCAAAATGTGAAAAACCTTAGAAGTTAATACGTACTTTCCCAAGGCAAGCCACTGTGCTACATTAAGTCATCTGTTTTCACAAATCTGAACCTGTCTGTTTTTGTTTGGTTGCATGCCTACCAACAAGCTGTTTTGGCTGTCTGGCTACCGTTGCGGCTGTATGTCTGTTTTGATTTGTATCACTCCATTTGGTCACCAAGTTCATCTGTGCCATTCCCAAATGGCCGACACCCTCCCAGGCCCTCCCCCCTTTCACACAGCTTCATGTCTCTTACACCCAGCGGCTACTGCGAGGCTCTGCTGCGGTGAAGAGAGATCCTTCAGCTCTCCCATAATTAGATACAAAGTCAAAAACAAAAGGATTACTGCTTCTGTGTAGCATGCTTTCAGATACAGGTCATAACAGCATCTGAAAAAAAAATCCAAACCTTGTGATACCTTTTTAAAAACCTTCAAAGTCAATGCAAACTTTAAAGACACTATCCAGCATATTGAATTGGACATCACAAAGCCACACATCTGTGTTAAATTTTCTAATGTCTCATTTAAAGTCGCATGTGCTGCTATTTCAGATTTACAAGCAGCTTAAGGCAGCTCACCATCATATGGCGCTTTAACATGCGAGTGATGAGGCCTTACCTGGAATGCAAGCAGAAAATGGTCCTTCATTTGAAAGAAGGGAGTGCACCGCTGTGGTTTCTTAAGATGACGAAATATGATCCATCTGGGCCAGGCTGAGCTCCCCATCTTTGTGCTTTAAGAAGCAAGAGACAACAAGCAAGTTCAAAGATATTTGGTATAGTTTTGAACAGACAGAAAGGTATTGTCCTGTGACTTTAACATTTTCTGATTTATAGGCAAGTATTTTGTTGCCCATTGATTCATTTAAAACTTCTTGTTTCGAAGGTTTTCCTTAGCGAATGCAGCATTTCCTTCAGAAGTAGAGAAATTATTGCCCCATAACTTAGCATCTCTTTAGCGCTCAATGTCATTCACTTTACACATGCTGCAAATTTAAAGTTTGTCCGCCTTGTTGAGCCAAACAAGCATTTTTTTAATGTTGTTTACTTTTTAGTTGCTGCCATTTCTCTTCACATGTTTATGTGTCAAATTGCTCATCATTGTTGTGCATTTTCTATTACCACTCTTAGATTTTTATCCATGTTTTCTCTCGGTCTGCTCGTTACTCCTTCCTCCTCAGCTCCCTGCCTTAAATCTCCACAGCTGTTTCTCATTCTCTCTTGATTCATCACACCTGCCCTTCATGCATTTTCTCCTCACTTCCCCCTGTATATAAGCTGTCTGGTTTTCATTGTTATTTGGTAGATTCTTCTGTTATTCTTCCCTTATTTAAGGCCTATTTTACCCATGCAGCTTTAAGAACATAAGGAGGACATGGGAGTGGGTGAGGGGGCAAAGAGGATATGGTTCTCCTGTTAAAAGAGGCAGACAACCAATGAGTGAATTTGAGTGTGTATGAGCATACACCTGTCTATGTCTGGTGAGGGCAGGCGGAGATGTGCATGCAACATCTCGCCATTTAAGATCCCAAAATGCTCAGCAGGAGTTAAAGGAAAAGGTAACGGCAAAAAAGGCAAAGACAAAGAAATAAAAGTGAAAAGGACTAAGAGCTATAACGCTTGGTAGGCAGAACTATAATCCCTGGTGAAATAGGCAGAGGAAGCACATTTTTAAAAATGACCATATTAAAAGCGGAGAGGTGAGCTGCAGGTGCAAGATGCTATCTCAGTTTTTAATGTTAACCCTCTCTGTGATATTTTTGTGTATTCTGCTTACTTATTACAGTGTAGTGCATAGGGAAGAGATGAACATGTCTTATTTTTCTAGATAAAATAAAATCTCGAATGCATTTGTGTTTGGCTTCCTTGAATAAATAATAGGTAAGTATAACTTTCAGTGCAGCTACAACTTTTAATCATTTAGATCTTTAAAAAAGATTCTTGATTTTATTAAGGTCTAAATGTTAAACACTACAACCACAGTTGCATAACAGCAGCACTACTATAACATAGTTTTACCCAAGTAGAAGTACATGGTTTCTTCCAAAAAAAGTGAAAAAACAATCGACTGGACTTTGCTTCCAAGTTTGAAGATGTTTCACTTCGCATCCAGGAAGTTTTTTCAATTCAAAATGGCAGAAATAGAGTTGAGTTCAAAGCTTTATATAATGGACCAAATACAATTGTTTTGGCTTAGAAAACATGCAAATTGAACCGGACTAACAGGTCCGCCCCTTAGGACTGGGCAGTAATTTGGGTTCTTTGTTAACCTGTGATATCCGATACCTGTTTTTGCCTCTGAAAGGGGGTTTCGTTAGGGGGAATTGTTGGCCTGGCTGAACAGGCAAGGTGTTCTTTTCCCATGTATGGGGTTGGGGGTTGTGATGATAGTGAGAATGAATCAACTCTATTGCTGCATTGTAGGTTTTTGAGAGCTGAAACCTGAGTCCACTCCGTCTCTTTAAGATTGTTTTTTTCTTTCTTAGCATAGATGGCTTCCCTTCACACCCCTCTCAAACCACCTGTCTTTGTCCAAAAGGTGGACATTCTGGTCCTCAAAACTTGTCCTGAAAAATGTCCTATGTCCATAAGGTTCAGATGTACCGCAGAGTCTTGTCCGGTACATCTACAATACAGCAATATGGGCCCTTTACTAAAATATACAGCAATATGGGCTCTTTACTAAAATAATATTGAAGTGATAAAGATTGTGTTAAAAGAAGAAGTCTCACTATAATATATACTGTGCATCTTGAGTTGCTTTTTTTAAACCTGCAGTTACATTGGGCAAAGTACCTAGAAAAGGTTCTCAAGTACTTCTCAGGTTTGAAGAATTCTCTGCACACAGTAGCTAGAAACAAACTGTAAAGATTAAAACAGAGGGTAAACAAGGTTGAACGGGACCATGAGCTTGTCGCTCTGCAACAGGAAAAAGAGTCACTAGAACACACCCTAGGTAGTGCGAAAACTCCTCTTCCTGGAAGATGAACTGGCCAAAAAGGATGAGGAAATAGCAAATTTGGTGGAGGTACATCAGCAACAACTGCGAAAGCAGGCCAACAAGCTTTCAAGCATGTACAGTATTGTAGTTCAGCTTGCTTTGTGGCCTTTTAACCTCTTGACATCCACTTCCTTTTGGGTAATCCTCGCCTATTTTGCATACCCAAATGGAAAAGCAAATAACTTAGGAACTGTAAGCCCAAATTACATGTGCAATACATTATTTGAAAGCTAACACTCTCTAGTTTCTAGTGACTAGAACACAGACCAACCTGCATCAGTTCAAACATAACTCAACGTAGTTTTTTTTCTTCTCGGAAATGATAGGTCTTTTTTGAACAGCAGTAATAAAGACATTCTTGAGTAAAGGCAGGTTTCATTGTATTCTATTTGTTCTACATCATGTCAACAACAAATGCAGAAAATTTCAGACCTCTAGCTATAGCAGTTCCAGAGCTGTGGGGTTTGGAACTTTTGGTGTCAGCTTGGAGCTGGGTGTAATGGCTCCACCTGCTGGTAAAAGTTTTACCAGTGGAATTTTATGCATTCTAAATTATTACCCCCTTTTAAAACCCATCGGGTCGCTGGCGAGCCGGTGGGTTTTAAGAGGTTAAGAATCAAGATTAACAGCATCACCAAGAAAGAAAATCAGAGGACACAACAGATATGGAGACAGATAGTGATGCAAAGGACGAGTTGCAGAAACATACCATGGAACGCATGCCAACAGAAATACATGGTGAGACTGCGACTCTAACTGCAAACCAGGTTGAACGGGACCGTGAGCATGTCGCTCTGCAACAGGAAAGAGAGTCATTAGAGCACACTCTCAATTAAGTAGTGCGAAAAGGAGGACGTCAAGGAACACTATGTAACCAAATGCTGTGACTGGAATATCTTCAAAGCTGCAGCAACATATTACAAAAAAAACGCTCCACCGAGGACGCCATCTCTGGTAATCTCCACCTGAGCCTAGAACACCTGGAAAAGAAGAACACCCATGTGCAGATGCTGTTCCTGGACTTAGGTTTAGCTTTCACCAGCTCATCATCCCACAGCATCTGATGGACAAACTGAAACAGCTGGGCGGGCTTCAGCACACCCCTCCGCCAATTGGCTGCTAGACTTCCCACTCAACAAGCGAAGAGCCCTCAGTCAGTCCGGGACAGAACACCTCTGATGTCATCATCCTGAGCACAGGCTCCCATCGGGGCTGTGTCCTGAGCCCCCTGCTGTTCACCCTGATGACACATGACTGCGTCCCCAGGTGCACAATCAATCACATTGTGAAGTTTGCAGACGACACCACGTTGGTAGGCCTCATTAGTGACGATGACAACGACCTGGACTACAGAGAGGAGGTGGAGCAGCAGGTGGACTGGTGCAAAGATAACAGCCTGATCCTGAACACGTGAAGAAGACGAAGGAGATCATCTTGGACTTCAAGAAGAACCAGCCTAACCACGCTCCACTGGTCATCAACAGCTCAGCTGTAAAGGTTGTCAACAGCACCAAATGTATATACAAAATGACAAAATAAAATATGTCTAAGTCTCTAAGTCTCAACATTTGAAACTTGTATAAGAGTTTTGCTTTTATTGTGTTCTGGTAACTTGAACGGATTAGCAGAGTAAAAAAAACATATACATTTTGGGGATTAAAACTTATGTAAGAAACAGTAAGGAAAACAGATGTGTCCGTTTTTGTAAGTGAAAACAGAGTGAACTGATGCTGTATTATCTTCTTGATGGGGCTTTCTGTTTAATAGCGGATTATTTTACTCCTTGCCACTCCTTGTCACAAGGGATTATAGATAAACTAGGAAATGGGCTTGGACATGATTGGTTAGAGTAGTGTATTTGACCTTTTTTTAGCTTTTATATATGACATTTTTGTGTCAATGATACACATTCATGATGCAACAAAGTTTCATTATGTCACCACTCATACAGTCTCATTAGACCTGGGGGATAAGTGAGGTAGAACTGTTTTTCCAGTGTGGTTTCCTCCATAATTTTGAATAAGAACCACTAGAAATTGGGCAAAACCTAGAAGAACCACAATAAAATATGTGGTTACATTCTAGGCTGCTAGTTTTCCCTTTTTTTTCCCATCTCCTACTACCCACCAAGCTCTACCCTGCCATCTCCTTCCTCTTCACCACCGCAATATACTGGTTTTCTCATCCTCAAAAAAGGCATATTGTTATGACAGTACAAAGAAGACTGAGCAGAGCACAGTCAGCCCAGAGTGGGTGAAAAGTTAGAGTGGAAGCGGACTATTTCTGTTAGAGGCTTTGTGGTATCTTTATTCCCCAAAACTACGCTCGGTAAGCACGGCGAGGTGCAGATGCAATCAGATAAGGACCAATGGCAGAGGAACCGTAGCGTCTGAAACTGGCAGGCAGGCTGGCCAGGAAATTGCATCATTAGTGTAAATTCAGCCACTATGCCAAAAAAGACCCCTCGGTTTTACTTGCAAAACAAGGCTATGTCAAATCACTCTTCCTCCTCCTCTTCTTCTTCTGCTCTTGTCCCTTGTCTGCACTTTTCACAATCCCACACCCTCCCCCATTTCAGCCCTTCACTCTGTCACATTTGTTAATTCTCTGCTCGAAAACATGCTCTGGAGCACACTCGCTAGTAAGTGTGCCCACACTGGCACGCGTGTACATTGTGTATCATAGTTAGTCTCTGCTGCATGTGTCCCACACGCCACTGGCTGCCAGCACAGAGCGGTATGACCTCCCACAGCCCTAAAGCGCTTTGTGTGTGAACATGTATATATGTGCTTGCAAGTATCTTTGTGTGGAAGGCAGGGGGGAGGGGGTGGGGTTTAAGCAGACGGGTAATGGGGGTTGTCACACAAGGGAATCGGGGATTGACGGTAGTCTTCTTCTGTAGGCCCTACAAAGAGGAAACGGGGCTGTTATGAACAACATTCATTCCCACCACCTCAAATTCGAAACCTGTAAGTTATAGAGCTACAAAAGGCTAATGGGTTTTTTTTTTTTTTTTTTATTACAATAGACACCATGAGTCTGAAGCTTCTTTAGTAGAATCGGTATCTCGCAACCAATGTTGATATATTTTGAATTGATTTGAATATTACACTGAGTGGTGATTAATTCATAAAATCTTCTCATCCTCCCACTGTCATTAGAGCAAAATTCTTATATATTCCACAAATTATTAGATGCAAGCTATTTGTACTTCAACAAACCAAAAAGCATATTTCCCATCTCGATCAAAATATTTATTTTATATCGAGAGGCTTAAAGGTTTAATCAAATCCAGTCAAAACGATTTCCAAGAACACATCTGACAACTTCAAAAGAAACCTCTTATCACAGGCATGTATGAAGAGATGCTGAGTTTGGAAGTAGAGAACAAACATAGTTCATACGATCCTAATTATCCCTGTTAAAAAAATCCACAACAAAAAGAAAATATTTGGGCAGAAACTGCACTTATGCTGGATGCTGATGGGGATTTTTTTAATGTGTCATATAAAATTAAGCATTCATCTCTGCATGTTTTGCTCCTACGAGTTTAATAATAATAATGTCGCGCATGCTCTCCCCAAGCTCAGAGGAAGTTGGAGCGGAGCAAGACAGGAGGAACCGCGGAGGCTGTTGGCTTTGCTTTGTGCAAGTGGTCTGGAGTAGAACGGAGCGGTGACGGAGGATGTGGGATTTCGGGATAAGTCAGATGTATTGAGGCAGGGAAATACCTAAAACATGCAAGGCAGTGGGTCCTGAGGAATTTGAAACCCACTGGTTTAGTATGTGTTTGGTCGTCCCACAACATTTGATTTGCAATTGCACCAAAATAGAGCTGAAAAATATGGTACCTTTAAAGTTTGTGTTTAACCTTCAACGTGAACCCGTTTAGTGTGTTTCTACCCGCATGAAAAGGTGAGATTCAGTTTTCTATTTTTGTTGCGCTGGGTGCATCACTTTTGTTATGAAGTCAGCATCTTGTTTTTATTCATTTATTTATTTATGTATTTACTTTCAACTGATAACCTCTGTTGGAAACCCCAAATAGTCAAAATTAAATTTGCAGAGAGGTGGAGCCCCTGATCAGCATTCTGATGGAGGTAAAAGTTTAGTAGTGAAGGCAAAGAAATCTATGTCTTATTATGAGATTAACAAGTGTTTTTGTCAGTGCAATCCTGTGACCTCCCTAACTTTTGTTGTGAAATTCTAAATGTAAACTCTGTGACAGTGATCAGTACATGCAGTACATTCAGGGTCTGACCTTCAAATATTTCAAATAAGAAAATCATTTCTTTTTTAGTATGTGCAATACGTGAGCATGTTGCGGTTTATCAATTGTTAGGATGTGCAAACTGATTTTATTATCTATAAGCAGTATGAGAGTGGCCGTAAAAGAAAGAAAATGTTTTAAGCCATGTAGTTAGAGATAATGATCATAATTATAAAAAAAAATGAAAGTTATATTTTATTAAATCAAATGGGAATGAAAAAAATCCTATTGTGAATTGTAAATAGTCCACCTTAAGAGATATAATAGAAAAAAAAACTGCCTGCTAGCTGCAATCCTGGCTACCCTGTATAATGAGACAGGGTCATCAGGAGGACAAAAGCCAAAATGGTGGCAGGAGGTGTATATGTCATCATCAAAGGAAGAAGGCGAGTGCGTTGGTGGGTGGGCAGACTGGATTGTGATCCTGTCAGAGAAGGGGTGGGGGTGGTGCTGATATGAATAATACCATACAGAAATTAAATAGTTATTTTTTACACCCACACTGGCAAACTGGAAAAATTGTAGGAGGAAGAAGATTTAAAGACAGAGAGAGAGAGACCAAAATATCAGGAGACACTTTAATCTGAAGCATGCCAATATTTCTAGGATCCTAAAACAGTCTTAGAGGGATGTAACATTTCAAGCTAGCTTTATTGTTGGTAGACTTATGAAGTATCGTTAAGATCACTTGTGTTTATTCTTTCTATTTAACATCCCAATGCAAAAATCCAAGGAAATCTGTTTTTCCTTCAGTGAACTTTGCATGGATATAAACAGGACTGTAAAAAAAACAAACACGAAAAAAACAACCAAAGTTTGAATGAGAGCAGTTCCCTCCACAAAAAAAGAGTAACATCAAAATGAGCCAACACAGCAGGACGCCAGGGGAATGCCACTGCAGGCTCCTCACTAAGATGTAGGCTCTGCAACACGCTTAGCAGGGCTTTTTTGGTGTCCTGGTGAGACATTACAGTTTGTGGGTGTGTAGTCTGCTTGAGGATTGAAGTATTCATTCCTCACACTGCCTATCTCCTTCATTTTAGCTACAGTAACTAAAAATAGCTTATTTTTGATATTGGGGTTTCTGTATTCTATTTGTGTTAAGTGGATGTGTTTAGGCAGCATGAATGGGGGTTATAAGCTTTGCAGAAATTCAAATGATGTTACCTACATATTCATGTGGTTTCTTATTATCTTGCACCATTTTTTCACATAGTACTAGGAAACACATGCACATACACAGCTTTGTTTTCATGAAATATTGGGACATTTTATTGACTCTATATGGCCTAACCCAGACTAATACCAACATAAATCTAATCCTGATCTTAACCTAAACTGAATTTACACCATATTTCTAAATAATATTTCTAAACTTAAGCCCAATTCAAAACACTTCCCCCACACACAGGAATAAGAACAACAAAGTCAGAATGTAAAGAAAAAGGCTACTTTTACATTTGTAGCACTGTGCTACATATTTCCATTCAATCATCTCTGTTTTACAGAAGATGGCATGCCTTACATATACATTTAGATATGAATAAATGTGTATGAACCTTTGGCTCGCAATTTACATGCTTGAAATATGAAGAAAAAAACAGTTTAAATGGTAGAATTAGGCTTTATTAAGGATCGTCATAAAGATTAATTCCTGGCAACATGCGTATGATGAAGCGATTTAAATCAGCAGTGATTTTATAGTAATTTGAAATAATTTGTTCAGACTGTCACAGATTTGTTTGAGTAGGACACATTTCAGCCACTCAGAAGTTCTGAGATTGTTTCTGTTGAATCTTTTAACTTGTGACTAATTAGTTCTGAACTACCCATTTCAATTCACAGCCAATGGTAGCAGTAACTAGAGTTGTAAACAACTATTTTCATGTTCATGTAGAAATTGTCTGCTTTGCCAACAAAGGGTTGTAGGTT